>VXAU01002192.1:360887-519434 GCA_013399695.1 Formicarius rufipectus | reverse complement strand
TTCCTTCCCTTCCTTCCCTTCCTTCCCTTCCTTCCCTTCCTTCCCTTTCCTTTCTTTCTCCCTCCTTGTTTGTTTTGGTTTTTTTTGGGGGGTGTTGTTTTTGGGGTGTTTTCTGCCAGTGGTGAATCAGTAGAGCAGGCAGCAAAGGCCATGGGGTAACAATCTCTGAGCTCCGTGAGGATGGTGGGAGGAGAATCTGCATCACAGGAGCACTCTTGGAAACTCAGAGCTAAGGCAATGATTTGAAAGAGAAAAATATGTGAATTAAAAGACTATGAGGCCAAAACAGCAGTCCAAGCACCCAACTGAGCATTTCCATGATGGTCATTCAGGGCAAGCATGTTTGACATTGGAAGTTTTCCTTGGCTGATTCTATTTATTACTATAATCCAAGCAAATGTTAATGCATATACTGAAAAGACAAGCAGATTCCCCAGGAGTGTTCCTGTACTAACATTACTAAACAATCCTTTAATGTATTCTGATCTTTTTCTGCTAAAGAGTAGAGTGATAAATAAATACCTTGAGAATCAATAAACCTGTTCAGTGTGGTACTTATTCGGAGTCCATGATTAAGTAAACCTTGGTAATTTGGTACTTGATATGTTGGTTGGGTTTTTTTTTTTTTTTTTCCAGAAACAAACAAGCTCTTCTACTTTTCCAAGGGAATTATATTGGTAGGAAAGTCATTAGGGTTTCCACTTGAGCCAAGTTCTGAATATCCCTGAATGCAAAGGGATAAATTTCTAAACTCCATCATTACAGAACAACTCTTTAGAGAATACAATTTATTTATTTTTTAACACAAAGTGCTTGGGAAGTTTACCCCTGAGTATTCAAATTAGTCATTAATCATAAGAGCAATTTGTTGGGCATTTGGAAATCGTTACCAGTTTAAAGGACTTAGATTCTATTTTAAGGTTTTCAGTGGGGAAAAAAGCTTCAGCTATCAGTAGAGAATTCCCAATCTACACAGTAATTTAAACACTGTGCCTCCAATGACCATATGTGGATTAATTTTCACAGCTTTTTGTAACCTATTTTGTTATATATTATTTATTCATAGCAGAGAAAAACAACCTTCAGTAAAACAAGCATATTTCATGTGTTGGATCTGGCAGATTTAAAGCCAGTCTCCCAAGTCCCCCATGGGACAGGCTGCTGGGAATCATCTTGCCATGGAGAAGTCCAAGAGCAGCTTCAAGCTGAGTTCATGTAGACTTGTATAGAGGCTTTGTGGTGAAAAATAAATGGTAGGACAGAGGCTACAGTAATTTTCAGGATGTTGTTGCTCTCTTATGCAACAATAATGGTACGAGCTTTGTCCAGTGTAAATACACAGGAGTATTTCAATTTGGCATTTAATAATCCTGCCCTCAGAAAGTGGGCAACTAATGAGCAGCTGTGAAATCTTCCATTCTTTGTTATAGTGTAAGATCTGGGCATCTTGCCTTTGGGAGAATCCTTCACTAAGGTGCTTTAGGAAATAGGTTTGCTACAGAGACCCAAATACTGAGGAGGACGTGGCCATTATAGTAACTGAGTATTTGAATTTCTTTTCCTTTTAGTATTTAAGAAATGCCTGTATATAGAGATATGGTTTTACTAACCCATATAGGTTTTGTTATTTGTATAAAAGGATTACTTGCACTTGCTATATAAAAATATGTATGTCAAAACAAAATGAAAGCCATTAGTCATATGAAACACCTGACTGTTTTACTCTTGTCTGTAGCAAAAAAGAGAGGAGAGCTTTCCTTTTCCTTGATGTAAGACAATAAAAGATATTTCATATTTAAAGAAATATACATATTCTGTACTCAGTTCCTCAGAGGATTCTTGTGAAGGTAATTTACTCTTTCACAAATTATATTTCCACATTGGATCATATATATATATCACATTTATATGTCTGGTGATCTCTGTTTTGTTTCTGTGAAGTCAGGCAACCATTCCTGTGAGTTATGGGGTGGAGCAAAAAGAATCCTTTAATCTTACCAGAAAAGTTATTGTTTTATTCTTAAGGTCCACTAACCTGGAGTTTGGGACAGTCAGTAAGAAGAATATGTAGCTGCATCTTCATTTCAGAACCCCTTGCCCAGCTCAGGTGCAAATTAGGAAATCTGGCAAGTAAAAAATCAAGTAGAATGTGTGATCTACTTGTAAAAGCATAATAAATGTGATTCAAATAAATTGGCCTTGACAGACTTAGCCTGAATTTAATTTCAAGTAGATATGAAATTTAGTAAATGAATGTATGGCATAAAACTATTTACAGTGCAGGAGTAGCAAGTGGTTAATGCAAGGCCATTTCAGACTGTTACAGTATTCAGGAGCATAATGCTTTTCCTCTGTAAATTAAAACCAAAACAAACTTACCACCATCACCAACAAAAAACCACCAAAATCCCAAAAACAAAATAAAATTTTTTTCAGGCTTTTGTATTTTGTGTTGGGTTTGGTGAAGACTTGAGGAAATCTTCGGTTCAGTGTTTACTATGTTTAAAGAAATTAGTAAAGAAAGTCAGTAGGTAGTTGGCTAAGGGGCTAGCACAAGACAAATTATGAACTTGGGGTCAACCAGAATAAGAAGGAATCTGCAAGGTTTGAGGCTCAAACATCCAAGGGGAATTTTACTGTGGCATATAATTTTGGCAATTATACTGTGGTTGTGCTCAGATCTTATAATACTCCAGTGCACATGCCTCTTCTTTGACATATCTACTGACATCTCATTGCAGTTAACAAATGCTGTGTCAGTGATACCTTTCTTGTAAAATACTTCTGTAAAAATTATGAAGTGTATGATGCTATTTGAATATGCATTTGTCTCAAAAGTATGACAGGTTTGTGACTCACTGCATCTTTCCTCTGTCATCTGGTTATTCTGCTGGAGTGGCCAGCAGTTTTTAGCCAGATGTCTTCCTACAGAAACAAGAATGTGACTGAAGAGCAGGATGTATGCCTGGGTCTTGGGCTAATCTTGATTTGTGTTGCTGTCAAGAGAAAGAGCAATGCTACTGCATCACTCCAACAATACATTAATTAACCACCTTTTAAGAAAAAAATAAATCGAAGGTAGTTATTCTTAGAAGAATAGATGGCAAGTGATGTAACACTTGAGAGATAAGACAGTTTCAGAGAAGTAATAATTTTAGCCAGAAAAATTTTTTGTTCTGATTACATTGAGATCTTCAGTTTTTTGAATGCTTATATCATTATAGTAATGTCTTCCTGGTTGTCTAACAATTGATCTAAATATTTTTAATTTAATCCAATGACAATAGTTTTGCTAAAACTTTGGACCTGAATATTAATTTTAACTCTTGACTTCATTGCCAGATGTGTCTTTGAGGTTCATGATCTCCCTGATCTCTAACATTGTCCAAATAAATGCATCTTTTTGTGACTCCATGAAGAAGTGTTGAAGATCTGCAGAACATCTTCAGTGGATCATCGATAGTACTGATGTACAGTGACATCAGAAGGAATCACCTCTCCTCAGACAAAGAAAAAAACCAGTAATGTCACATATTTTTGGTCTTCCCACCCCTGACCCAGAAATAAAACATGAACTTTGACCATCAGGCACGAATACTTGATCTCTTTACAGTGGTTCTGATGTTTGGAGGAAACCTGTATGTCTGCTCATACCTAGTCTACTTGACAAATTCCATTTTAGAACACATTGTTAAGGATTCCTCAGAGAAAAAATTTCAAAAGCAGTATAGACATTAGAGTGTGTGAATAAGAGAACTCTGTATCTCCGTGTGCAGTATATGTCTCAGAGCAACTTCCTTACTCAGCATTTAGTATTGACTAAGTATGACTTGAAAATTTGTCCTTTTTTTGATAGTGAAAATGAAACCGAGATGCACACTAAATGTAACATCTCCTTTTCAATGATTAAAATAATACATTGAAGAACATTTAACTTGAAGAAGAAAGGAAATTTCCATATGTGAAAAAATGAATTCTAGAGCTTTTGGAAGAGAGCTGGAGTTTAGAAAGAATGACATCAAAAATTATCATAATAAATAAGATATTGAAGAAAGTGTACAGAGTTTAATAACATCCCCATCTCATAACTTCTGCATGATTACATTACTTTAGGCTAAGTTCAACAATATCAAATCAGTTCTTTTGACTCTAGGTTGAAATCTTTTCAAAGCTTCATAAATCATAATAAAACTTACCTCATTTTTTTCCCAGATGAGATTTAGAGAAAAGTAAAAACATCTTAATCAGCTAAAACGAGAAAAAAATATCAAGTCTGTGTTTAGATAAGGCCAGGAGAGAAGGAGGCAGTGTCACCATTTTACTATTATTGAAAGGTTTTAAGACTTGACGTTTTTCCTTTTCTAGTAAGTTTCTAAGAACAGCATCTTTGGAGAATGTTGGGATCTGGAAATGTAGAATTCTCCATGTGCTACTTTGGGCTGGGTTAGAATTAATTTTCTTCACAGTGGCTGGTGTGAGGCTGTGTTATGGATGTGTGCTGAGCACAGGGTTGATAGTACAGAGATGTTTTTGTTGTTGATGAGCAGGGCTTGCACAGAGCCAAGGGATTTTCTGCTTTTCACACTGTCATGCTGGTGAGGGAGCTGGGGGTGCACGGAAGGTTGTGGGGAGACACAGCCAGGACTGATGACCCAAACTGGCCAAAGGGATATTCCAGACCATGGGACATCATGCTCAGAGTATAAGGTGAAGGGAAAAGAGAGGGAAGGGAGGCACATTTGGAGTGATGTTTGTCTTCCCCAGTAACTGTTAGGTGTGATGGGATCTTGCTCTCCTGGAGAGGCTAAACTGCCTGCCCATGGAAAGCAGGGAATTCATCCCTTGTTTTGCTTTGCTTGTGTGCATGGCTTTTGCTTTCCCTACTAAGCTGTCTTTAACTCAACCCATGAATTTCCTGGCTTTTACCCTTCTGATTTTCCCCCTGCTCCTGCTGTTGGGGGATTGAGGAAGTGGCTGTGTGGGGCTTGGTGGCTGGCTGGGTTTAAACTGTGACAGACACTCCAGTAATTAAGATTGTTTTGAGGAAATGCCTAAATTCCAAACTGCAAGACTGATGGAAATTTCATTTGAATTGATGACTAAATTCTTTTGTAGGATTTGTTCAGGTATGAGAGCTCCTAAATAGGATGCATCTTTGCAGGAATTATGAGTATAGTGGAGAATGATTTGGTAAAGACTTTATTCCTATGACCTACTAAATTAACATACTATTTCTTAATAATGTCTGACTGCAAGAGAAACCACTTGAAAACAGAGTGCCCCACGTTCCTTGTGGGTTTTCTTACCTTTTCCTACCTTGAAGACTGCAGAAAATATACAGATAATGAGGAAGCCCGAGAGTTGAATCTTAAGCTATCAGTAGATAGTAGAAAATAATGATATTCCCACTGTATTCCATCTGTCTCTGGATTTACAGCCAAAACTTTCTCCATATGCTCCTCTACTGATGCAAATGTAAGTGAATATGTGGACCCAGTTGTGGAACCTGGGAGGGATATGAGCTACTTCATAAATTAGACCGATTGCAGAACTGGTGGATTTTGTACTTTTTGAGCAACACGGTTGTGGCAGGGGACTGAAGTTATTAGCTAGGAAAGGCTTGTTAAAAATTGTGCACTGATGTGTGATGAGATATTAGGAAACCAGAGTTTTATAACCTAATAAGGAAAGAAATTAGAATGTATACAACTGTGATATTTGAAGCACTAGCCTGTCTTTTATGAAACAATAACACTTTTTAAGATGTGATCGAAATCCAATGTATACAGAGAAAGTGGGTAACTTGATTTGTTTGTGAAGTAAAAAGAAAGATTTTTGGCCTTTTTTACATGCTGTACATATTCTGAAAAATTCAATTTATTCGTGTCATAACTCCAAAACAGTGTCATGATACAGAGGCAAACTTACTTACATGACCCAAATTCACAGTCAAAATGAGCTGCTTCATTTCTGGTGGTTCTTTCTATCCCTACTGGAAGTGTTTTCCTCGTTGCTGTTTGTTTCAGAAGCCAAGAGAAACTGCAGAGGAGTACTCTATTAAATGCTACCTCCAGGAGAAACTGAGGAGTTCTAATTAGCCACAGAATGCAACTGTGCCAAACCTCTGACATTTGCAGGGGCAAAAACAGGTTGAAAGAGTTGGGGTTTTTCTTACTTTTATGTTTCTATCAGTAAAGTTGGATTTCACTTTTATTGAAAATGTTTGTGGAAGTTTAACTCATGAATAAAAATTCCAGCTTTAGAATTGTTCAGAAACTGCCTAACTGGCTTTTCTTAGGTTTCTTGCACACACCAGATAAAACTTAAGTCACCAGACTTTCTAGACATGCTGTTTCCTTTTCTTATAGCAAATGTGATCTGAACGTGATGGATGATTATTATAAAAGTCTGATAGTGTTTATTTCAAGATTAGTAGATTTTAGACTGGCTTTCAAACACTCAGCAGCTAATATTTCAACTGCAAATATAGAAAGTTTTAAGATTTTCAGGAATAACCATTATATGTAAAAAAGCTTCAATTCAAAGGTAAGAGGAAAGGTAATATTTATTTCTTCATATTTTGTTAATTGAACAAATTGGAGAAGCTGAGGAGATCTAGATCAAATGCTAGAAGAGGAATATCCTTATTTCCTTGCTTTATGTGGTTTCATTTCATAATTTGCTCTCACAGAGTGGTGAGAAAGACATGTAGGGAATGTCTGGTAAATCCATGTATGGTTTGAACTTCATAGTGATATTATACCCTTGGCAAAGAATAACAATAGTTTTGTTGAAAAGCACAGAAAATCAATTTATACTGTCTATCATGGTAAATTTTATAACATGTATTAGAAGTTATTTAGCAGTTGCTATAAGCTACCGACTGATGTAGGAGGTGCTAAGCAGAGCTTCTAGGGCAGTCACAGCCCATTATTCCTCCAAGATATGACAGTTAAAGTCCAATTATACATTCAGGAGGAGGGGTTACTCAGTTCAAAGATTTAATTTTGGATCAACACACACACAGAGAAGAAAAAATGTGTAAGCATTTAGGATAGGAAAAATCTGGTCTTGGACTCAAAACTGGGGTACTTGATGTGGTTTTAGTAGTCCATGTTTAGAGGTGACTGTGAGAGGTACATTCCTTTCTATGGTGGATCCAGATAGATGGAAGAAGAGAAAACTTTAAGAGTAATCTATTCTTTTTGTAGACAAAGTAGAACAGTTGAAATATTATAATATTATACAAAATTAAAAAACAAATTCTGTTCAGCAAGATACAGTAATTTGTGAGCCTGAACTAGTTAAAAACACCCAAAAAACAAACAACAGAAACTTGTAAGTACAAATTTATTTAATACACAAGAAAGAAGATTTAATATTTTGTAACCCAGTTTTCTAATACTTAATTGAGTTGTCTTGTTGTTTGACTCAAACAAGCAGATGAGGTTTAAAATCTTCCACTGTCCCCAGACTTACTGCTTAGCACCAGGGTGTCTTAAAGAGATCATAAAATCACAGGATTGTTTGGGTTGGAAGGGATCTTACAGGCCATCTCTTCTCTGCCATGGTCAAGGACACCTTCCAGAGAGCAGGTTGCTCCAAGCCCCTTCCAGCCTGGCCTTGAACACTTCCAGAGAGGGGACAGGGATGTTCCCAGTGTTCCCACTACATGTGCAGCAAAGGAGGGGTGTGGTGGCCAAGGCTGATTTCTCAACCTAGTTGGGTTCCTAACTTCCTGCTGGTGGAAAAGAAGCCACACTGGCACGTGCCATGATGGACTGACACATGCCACTTGTCTCTTCCTCTGTTGGAACTTTCCTTTGTCTAACTCACTATGGTTTTGTTTGTAAAATGGAAGTGTCCACCTGACCGTATGCTGTCCTGTCCTGCTGAGTGTGGCTCGGGTGCTAGAGCCAGCAGTTCCATTATAAACTACAGAGCGTCCTTTCTTATATTAGGAAAGAGCTTTCACCTCAGACCTTGTTTCTTGCCATGATGAACTTAGAAAGGGGTGTCTGAGACCTGTCACAAGACAGTGGAGACCTGAACGTCTTGCCACTGAGAGTGAGAAGCTAGCAAGCTGGCTGACAAAATGAGATTTCATTGATGGCTTCCAACAGCACAGTTAAATTACAATATGGCAGCTTCTTGAGAGTCAAAAAACTTTTAAAGCAAATTCCACATGTGGTGTTGCAGAAAAAGAGAATGGTGAAGAAATATTTGTCTTTCTTCACCACATTTTCAAATGAAAGCTGCAGTGTAAAACGATGCATGGGATTTATGCCTATTTGCACAAATACATGCATATTTATGGCATGTTTTTCCCTGAAGTGTACCTGAGGCAAAGTGAGCGCTGAAATCTAATTCTTCCTTTTGCATAAATGTCTAAATTCTGTCTTCCTCTTCTTGAGTTTCTCATCATCTTAAATTCATAAAGGATCCAAAGAAAGCATCAAGATATTTTTACACTAATAGCAGCTTTAAACATGAATACTGCACGGGGCTCTATGAAGCTGCATTATTGTTGATCGGATCTTGAAGCACTCAATTTTTATGTAGCCCTTCTTTAGTTTAAAAATCCTTTCTATTAAACATGAGTACTTATATGTCTCTAGCTGTATGAAAAAAAATTGTTCATGATCTGACCTAAAAATAAATATTTATTCTTGGTAAGACACTAAGCTGTTGTGTGACTTGGGAGAAACAATTTTGCCTCTCTGTATTTCCTGACAGCTGTGAAACAATTCTACTTCAAAAGTCACAGGATTTGAATTTCAAAATAACTTACAAGCTGGGAGCAGAGCTTTAATGTTTTTAAAACTTTAGCGGGCAACTAAGTGAAAAAGAAACTGGAAATGATTCTAAGAAGTGTCAAGAGAATAGTCATTTTCATTTGTACAGGCTTTAAAATTCCGATGTTCTTCTTTTAGAAAAGTTGGAATGAGCACCTCACTTCTCTACCTACTACACAGGAATTGGGTTTAGAAGTCATAGCAAATGACTGCATTTTTTTAGTTGTATGAAAAACCTTCCCTTCCCTACTAATTGTGGTTTTTTAAATAGCAGTGGCCATGTGCCATAAGGTCCAGGAGGAGGACAGCACTCTTGGCACAGTACATTATGGATGTTGGGAATATATGGTGGTGAAGCACTTGGGTTGCCCAGAGCAGCCGTGGATGTCCCGCTCTTGGCAGTGTACAAGGCCAGGCTGGATGGGGCTTTGGGCAACCTGGTGTAGTGGAAGATGTCTCTGCCTGTGGTAAGGAGTGGGAAAGGGAAGCTTTTACAGGAACCTTTCAACTCAAACCATACTGTGCATTCTGTTAATATCTCAAGTGGGACAGTAAGGAATTTAGGAACCCAGTCTTGTTCCTTGGAAAGCTGACAAAAGAAGTTAGGGACTGGCAAGACAGTTTTGCTGGTTAAAAAGCAGCAAATGCTTTTTTTGTAAATATTAGCCAAATGCTAACCCAAGGTAGAATAAGGAAATGGCTACTCTGTGAATCTGTTAATTAAGAATTAGAGAATAAAAATATAATTAGGCTTGCCAGTATGGAACTTTTCAGACAAGTCAGCTTTTGCTTTGTTTTCAGCAGAGTTCAAGGTCTGGTTGATAAAGACATCTGTGTCAATATTAGGTACTTTGATTTCTCTGAGGCATTTAGTTTAGTACCACACAACATTTCAATTTAAAAACACTGCATTATGTAGCATTAACAAGCTGCACAGCAGATGAATTAGAAACTGGCTCACTGACAGATTGCAAAATGAAGTTGCTAATGGTGAGAGATCAATGAGAAATGCCATTTTTGCCTTGATCTCTTGGGGACAGGGATTGTTTATATTTTTATGATTGATCCAGACATTGATGTAGAATCCTTACTGGTGAAATTTTCAGATGATTTAAAGGTCAGTGAGGTAGCAAATAATGGAGACAGGTAATTAGAGAACTCTGAGTCATGCCACGTGACAGTCAGATGTTGGGATGGGCTAATGCTGTGGTGGGATTTGGATGCCACATTACTGCTATGGTTGCAAATGACTGTGACACAAGCACTTTGACTATAGCATCATACTCAACCTGCTGTGGAGTGTTCTAACTCTGCTGCATGTCCCTCTCTTCTCCAGAAAGTCTCTCTTCCCTCCCCAGCAAAACCTAGTCTGAAGCTGTTCTGTGTAAGGAATATATAGGTCTGGAGAAGCAAGAATGTAAGGCATGCTACTCTGCTGCAGCAGATCCAATTAAATAAAGTCAAACAAAAGATGGGTCTCTCATACCAGATGGTGAAATTCTCCAGGGCAAATTAAGTTAGGTCAGCTGGAGAATGAAAGATCTGGATTTTTTTCCTCCTATTTCTGAAACATTAGTGCCTCCTTTTCTCAGAGTTGCTTGGTAACAACCTGCTGGAATATGTCGTATGCTACTATTTGCATCTTTTTACATTAATACCAATCTTGGAATTAGGGAAAGGTGGTTGTTGGAAGGAACTTAGTAGTCCAACTTCTTGCTCAAGAAGGCTGGGATTTCAACAGCTCCTCTGAGCAAGCTGTTCAAATGTTTGGACTCTGTAGAGACCCAGAGAAGCCTCTTTAGTCACATCCCCCCAGTCCTCAGGCTGCACAATAATCTGAGAAATTCTCACGAGGCCTCAGCATTGATAAACTGCACCTGGACTAAGCCATTCTTCAGCTTATCAGAAACACTGTCAGTTCCCAGGAATTACTGTTGTCTAATGAGCACCTGTCTTTTAATGAGCAGCCTTGTAAACTTATTTTGCTTACCTGAATGACAGGTCAAGTGGAATAATATTCCTGTTGCTGAACCTTCAAACAAAGTGACCAAATAGAACTGTGCTGGTATGAAAAATGACTATGACTAAAGCCACCCTCTTGCAACCCTATAAACAGTCATCTAAATGGAGACCCTTTGGAGATCTCAATTCCCCAAAGGTAATGGGCTAACGTGTGTGTCTCAAACAACAATAACCTGAGGACTGTGAAGCCAGCAAAGACTGTTAGTAATAACAGACAAGAATTGTTGGTAATAACCAAGGGCTATTGGTGCTAACATGCAGTGAGAAAGAACAAGTTTTGGCTGCAAATGGGGAGCCAGGTGGAGATAGGGAAGCACTCCTCTGCAAGGAAGAACCACAACACAGTAGAGCACAAATGCAGGAATGATTGGCAGGAAGTGGACACATACTATAAGGTGGTGTATAGTTCATGTATAGTTCATTTCTAAAAATACCTAAAAGAACAGATTGTGCCTGATAATTAATTAGCACAGAAAGTGAGAAACCTATCTTAGGGATGGAGAAACCTGTGCATAAAAAGGTATCCCTCCCAAGCATGGGTGGTGCTACCCCAGACTCTGGATGTATCAGCTGGACCAATGCAGCTGGATTGCTGCTTATTGCCTGGATTTCCACTGAAACCATGGTTGGCATCCCCTCAGCTGGATTGCCTCTGGAATGCTGGCTGGTAATTCCTTCCCTCCCCTCCCCTTTTCTCTTTTCCTTTCTTTATTTCATCTCATCTCTTTCTTTTTAATAAACATCTTTAATTCCTCTTTTCCCTTCACCCTTCCCCTTTATGCAAAAACCACTGCCATGTGCCTATGCAGTGTCTCCGGGAGAAGCACACCCATTTCCATACCAGCCGTGTAATTTACTAATAAAACACTCTGTCTGTGGACCCTCTGACGTTTGTCATTCCTTTTGACCAATGAGCATTTTCAGTTCTTAAGTTCTTCCTTTCCCTTGAGAGAGGGTCTTCACAGACCACTTTTAGTGAAGATTTTCTTTTTTCCTTTTAGCCAGATGGAATCTTCTGATTTGCATCTTGCCCTTTGTCCTTTCACTGCACATATGCAAGAAGAGTGTGAATTGTTTGAACTATCTATCGATTGTAGTTGATATAAATACCTCAGGTTAGTTCCCTGCTAGGGTTTTGGACACCTGTTGAAGTGCACAAAAAGTGCTGTAAATGCTAGTGCTAAATAATTGAGAGTTTACAAAGGGAAAAATGCCATAGTCATAGGGTGTGCTTGTGTTTTCCACAGTATGTGAAGTTTGTTTTGTAGGTATTTACTCAAGGCTCAGTTCTGCATGATTGGTTAAGCACCTACTGTAATTTTTTGCGTGTTTCCTCGTGTCAGCAGCAGGATATTTCCTTAGCTGGATAGGTGCTCTGGGTGTTAAAGCCATTAAATCAAATGGAACTCTGTGTTTGTGTGTGTTTGTATTTATTCAACATCTACATTTATAATTCTTATGGCTTCTGATAGCAGATTGGCACTTCTCACTGCTTTGATTTCTATTCGCAATAAATAGTAACCCCTAAACTGCTTTTATTTCATCAGTGGAATTGCCCTTATCTACATTCACCCTCTATATAGTCTTCATAACACGCATAGAAGCAGTTCCTATCATTCCCTACCCTCAACAAGTAGTCATTTCTATTTCCCTCCAAGCCCTCGTTAAAATTCTTTCTATGCCTGAGCAGTTTTGAACCAGTTATAAAATGTACTGGATAGGAAGCAAACTTATGCATCTCAGCCTTTCAGTGGTTTTAATACAGAATTATGGTATTACATATATAAAAAAACATCTAGGAATAACTGGAAATTAAAAAAGCTGTGGAAATAGATAATTTTATCCTGAGAAGAAGTGTCACAGTTGCCATCCTGGTGTATAGTTCAATTTTGAAATTGTCATTTGTAATATGAAAATTCCCACTATCGTAAAGAAGAAACTGGGAAATTCTAGTATGAAATGTTGAATTGAGTCAGCCACAAAACTGCTTTGCCAGAGTTTGTTCTGTGTATAACATGAAATTCCATTTAAAGTGAACCATTATATTAAACTTAGTTTTTTCCACTTCAAATCTGTCCCTAAAACTATTCCCATTCTTTAGTTCAGACCATGTTTTGCTACAGTTAAATCTGTCTTGATCATGATTCTGACAATGCAGTTAGAAATCAAATTGATATGAACAGAAGTTACTGGATAATTACCTTCTGCTTTTAATTACATAAACACATGCATGTATAGATATATAAGTACTTACACCCCAGTGAAAGCCATGCCAACCCGTAGAAACCTCCAGCCTTTCAATTTAGAACCCTTAAATACCATGAGGTGGAGTGTGGAATGAAGCAATATTTTGGGCATTTGTGTATGCAACTTGTATTCTACTCAGTCTTGGAGAGATACAGCAATAAAAGTACCTAAGTTTTAATTAGGAATATGGCACTGTGTTACGTTATTCCTCTTGGGTCCCTTCCAGCTCAGGATATTCCATGACTTTCCGTTTTTCCTTTGTTAATTCAACAGTTATGACGAAGAATCCATCACAGTAAGTGAAATCTTGTCTTGAGTAATATTTTCTAGTTTTATATTATACTTCATTTTTAGCTCAACAGTTTGGAAAAAGGCCCTAAAAGTTTTAGGTAGGAGAGATGTAGGTAGTTAAGATACAGAATAAACCCAGAGTCTGTTTTTCCTCTGATATCTGTGCTAAGGACAGAAATGGTAGAAATAGTAATAATAACAATAATAATAAAAATATTTTTCAGAACATATTTTCAAAGGTAAATGCAGTCCTAGATATTTGTTTAGATGAAAAATTTCTCCAGTGAAAAATGCAGACTGTGTCCAACAGTGAATGAGAGAAAATGGGAGAGCTAAATCCTAGTTACTGGGAGTAACCAAGGACATCATGCCTACTTTTAGCACAAATAAATACATTACCTGAATTAAACTGACTTGGAGGAGGAATTATTTTATAAAGACAGCCCTCTCTTCCTATTAACTCTAGTTAATAGTCCTTGAAGTAGGAATATAATTGTAATGTGCCCATTTAGGAGATGTTTATATTGCTTTAGTTTCTGTTGGACTCAAGAATTTTAAACTTAATTAGCTACTTATTAATAAGAAGCAAAGCACTTTTGTTTAATAGCTATGATTTTAAATCATGAGTACTTGGACATACAGATCTATCATTTTTACCTATAGCTTTTAAATTATTTTGCCACAGTTTTGACATATCATTCTGATTAACACTTTCTTCATCATCTCTCATTTTTCTCAGTATTTCATTTCCAGGAAGAATTTTTATTTGTTATACAAAGTATATTTAAAATTTGACCCAATTTGCCATGTGTCAATTTGTTAGACACACTTTAAATCTTACTTTAAATTGCTAAAATTATTTGTTTTCCACACGGGAAAGGATTTTATGCTGTTGAAACACATCCTTTGTTAGTAGAGGGTTGTTTTTGCTTTCGTTTTAATGCTGTGGTATTTCTAGTCAGATTATTAGTTGTCTCTGGGTAAAGAAAAGACTGCATTTGAATGGCTGCTCCTTTTAATCCAAATAATCCTGGTCTCTAAAGAGATTAACATAAATACATATAGTTTTGCCTCTGCTTCACTCGTTTGGTTAGCTAGACTACATGCCATCCCTGATTTACAAAGAGCAAACAAAAATCCAAACTAAAACTCTGTAAAAAGAATGACTAGTTAAGGCCACAACTACTGACTGAGAAAACAACAGGGTCAAAAATGGATTGTTTACTGTTCACAACACAGACTGGATCAGAAATGAATTATTGATCTCATAACACATAACCCAAGTTTCTGTTTGCAAGCCTATGCAAATTGTAGTATTGATGTTCTTGCACAGGCTCAGTGAACTTTTAAACTGGGTAATTTCCTTGAGGAACAAATTTCATGCGAAATAACCATTGGTTGTAAGTGTCAATGGGAACTGCTCATTTGTGAGATACAGCAAACAGATATAATCTGATAATTGATGGAGCCTATGCTGCTAAAACATGAAATTAATCTCCTTCGTGGCCTCAGTAAACAGTGACAGAAGAACTAGCCAAAAGCGGATAGTCATTAAAAATTTTTTTAAGCAGCAATTGTTGCCCTTACTGATGAAGAGCCTTGCATGTAAATGTTTTGTAGTTAACTTATATCCCTCTTTTATCATCAGGGCCCAGCTTCTTAATTTGGCCTCTCCTAGACAAAGAAACATAACTGATCTCAGTGCCAATGAAGCTCAAAGTATAACTTTTTCCTTCAGATGCTAATTTGTTGCCTAATGTGTCATCAAGGAAGTTTCAACACATGTAAAATCAATTCCTTAAGGACTACTACAGTGATGTGCATAAGTATTGTCATATCTCTGTACACATATTACTGCCACCTTCAAACAATCACAGAATCACAGAATCACACAATATGCTTGGTTGGAAGGGACCCATGAGTCTCATCAAGTCCAACCCTTAGCCTTGCACAGCACACCCACAAGAGTCACACGGTGTGCCTGAGAGCATTGGCCAAAAGCTTCTTAAGCTCTGTCAGACTTGGTGCTGTGACCACTGCCCTGGAGAGCCTGTTCAGTGCCCAAACATGCACTAGGTGAAGAAGTTTTTCCAATATCCAACCTTCAGACCGTTCCATTGGGTCCTGGCCCTGTTTTCTGCCACTCCTTATATATCAAACAGTATCTTACTTTGAAAGGAGCTCTCAAGTGCTCCATCACATCAGTAAGGATCTTACAGACTTGAAGAGCAAATTCTGTCTGAATGGGTCTGTGGTCCTGCTTCAAATCTTGTTGATTCTTTACCAGTTGTTTAGTTAAGATATGGCAAATGCTGTAGGGTTTAGGTCAGGGTAGAATACAAATGCATGTAGGATGTCTGAGCTTAAAGGCATTAAATAACTTCAGCCATTTGACATCTACTAACTTTCAGAAAAAGACTCAAAGATTGCAGACAATGGTAGGCATGAGATATAATGAGCATTGTTGGAGTTTTCCCCCAAACAAATCACTTTCTGCACAAATTCACTTATTATTTTAGCTCAAAACACACGTTATGAAAAGTTTTGTTTGGAAGACTTCTTCCACTGCTAAAAAAACCACCCCAGTAAGGTAACCAGAACATGTATCTAAACCTCTTAATATTTTAGCTAGCTGTCCATTAAACAAAATATAAACTCAATCCCCAACAGAATGCACAGAAATTTCCACCCAAAGTCAGTCCTTGGAACAGAACAAATAGTTTGCTGAAGAAAAGACAGTTTCCAAGTAAGAGATACTGGCGATAAGATGTATTTCCATTCACATAAGACAACCAGAATCATCAGTTTCTGGAAATGAAATGCTTTGGTGCCCTATTGTTATTACTCCTAAATAGTTAATTATAAGGTTTCTTGGATTTCAAATTAACCGTCAAAAGTCATTTGTCACTGAAAATGTCTCTACGTAATGCAGAAAGCAAATAACTCTGCATGGCGTTTTCCATTTGCAATTCCTGTAACAGTGCTAGGGATGGTAATTATCACAATTGCTTTCCTGGCAAAAATCAAATCCATAAAATACATTTAATTTTTAAATAATAATAAATAATAATAATAATAATAAGCCAAATACACTGGAAAACTTGAAGTAAAGGACTGCATAAATATTTAAATGCTTCTTTGAATATTCTTGAAATCTAGGCAGCTCACTGTGCAGCACCTTCATGAGGTGCTGGGAAGTTGAGTTTCCCAAAGGCCATTAAAATAAATAGAAAATTTGTTTAATACCTCTGAATCCGAAGTTGAGTCAGAGTGTGAAAGTACTGATTGCTGTCTTCCTATACTCTTAGCTAAGCTACCTATTCCAGTTTGGCTTGAGGGAGTGGCTATCTGAGTACACAAATGACTCAATGGGTTGTTGCAACTGGAGTTTATAACTTTGCAAGTAAAGAAATTTGTTTAAAGACATTGAGTGTTAAAGAGAGGAGAACTTGAATTCAGCCTTCAGCTTCTAATTTCAGGTCAACTTCTCTGCCAAGGAAATGAAAGAAATGGATCACGTGGAAACTACTCCCTGTCTTCCCATCTCTTCTTAAGGACTAGAAAAATCAAGTGGTAGAAAATTAAGATGAATCTTCTGATAATGGTTTCCTCTTTGGTAAATCCCTAATGCAAAGTCAGCCACAGACTGATGTCCAAGGAACTGAGTAGTGGTTTAATTAATGACACTGTGATCTTCTATTTCATAAGTCTAGTGTGATACAGAAGTTGGTCTGCTTTACAGTGTCATGGAGGCATCCACTGATGGTTTTTGTGGACAGGACATTGTCACTTGCAGAGTACTTTTGTATGACTTTAGTACTGTAGCACAGCTGTCCACCATGAGTATGGATTAATGCATTGTCTGACTTGGAGAGATTATATCCTTAAAGTTTAGAGAAAGGAAATAATATCCTGTTAAAGTAGTAGGGTTTCACTTGGATTGGGTAAAGGAAGGCAATTGCAATTGTTTTTAGGTGAGTCCCTAAAACCTAAGTCAGCCTTGAGTATCAGCTGGGGATGTGATTAGCTGAAAGAACCTTATTAAATAAAAACAACCACTAACCAATCAAAACTCAAAAAAACCCAAAAAACCCCCAACAAAACCAAAACACAAAACCCCAAACAAACAAACAAAACCAACCAAACAACCAAAAACCCACATAAAAGAATTGTCTGTCTTTCAGATAGACTTAACTAAGTGAGGAAATTATGACAGGATTAATTCAGTCTAGTAAGAGACATAGAGGTGGGGGATGAGGCCTTTTGATTCCCTTTCTGACTTATTTTTCTACAACTGTGTGTAGCAAATGCTCTTTACCTCTGTGGAGTGACTATAAATGATTTAGGAGCAACTATAAACGATTTAGAAGCAACTCAGCTCTGTCTGTTGAAGTGGGTGATGGAAATACATTTTATCATCACCTTAAAAATTCTTGCTAGTGGTAAAAATAAAGACTATGAACTACAAAAAACACACCTGTTCTTAAACATGTGAAATAAAGAATAACCATAAACAACAATTTCAGTGTTGTCTCTTTCAGACACTGTTGTATCTTCTGGCTCAGTCTTGAATCTGCTTGCAAACACAGCTGAAGTGTCTGCTCACACTGACAAATAGTGTGAAGTTTGAAGAAATAGCTCAGCATATTTGCAGGAATTTCTGCACGTCAAACATTGTCACAGTTGTACTATAATTCTCTCCCTACACTCACAAACGCCCTCCCTTTTAGTTTAATTCAAATTCACAAAAGTTGAACTTCAGTTGTAGTCCATCCTTACAACTTTGAAATGTATAAAATATTCCTCTTGATCCATGACAAGATTAACTTTTTATCTGGAGAGTACATAGTCCTGAGAGTGAATTGGGTGATTTTTATCACACAGGACTGAAGTCTGAAGGCAGCTTTAGCAACTAACAGCTGGGATATTCTGTTGGGTTTTTTTCCCACTTATTAACAATATTCTGGGCAAACCAAATGAACAAAGTGAACTACTGTCCCCCCGCCACCTTTCCATCGGATATTTTTCAGAGACATAAAAACATAACACAACTTTAATGGTATTTAATTTTAAGTTAGATGACCTCTGGATTCTGCATCTGTGTGGAAGACAGATTTGCATTGCAGCTTGCAAACTGAAATTTCAAAGGTTTGGTATTTTCTCAAAGAGATTAAAGGGCAGATCTAGAATGCGCTGTTGAGAAAATGAGTAACTGGTCGTATGTGGCTTGCTAGAAAGAATCAGCAGAAGGAGAGTGATATAAAATATAAATACTTTATACAGCAACTGGATGAAATTAGTGAGTAAGCTTTCCATTGTGATGTCTTCTTGTGGCAGAAGACATTTGTGCACAAGAGAGCTAAATGGAGGTGGGGAGAAAAGAAACACAGAACTGTGTTGCAGAGGTGGTGATTGTTATGTTGCACAGGTGCCTGGTGATTTTAATAGAATGAAAATAGCTGGCTGATTAAACAAAGGTAGATACAGAAAAAAATGAGACCCTCCTATGGAGAAATTGGTCTTTTATTACCTACAGTGTTCAAGGTACAATATCAGTGATGTGCATAATAAAGGACATTTGTGATACATTTTATGCTTTCCCTTTATTGTTCTTTTCCTGAAACAACCTGTTCCAGTGAGAATACAGAAATTGGAATGTGCAGAGTAGAAACCAGCAGTGTGGAGCATTTGAAGCTAAAGTTTTTTTACTAAAGAACACAGATTAATAAGGACAAGAAGTCATTTAGTCTGTTCATTAAGCATAACAGATGACTGACATAAAAAGATATTTAGTCTAGAAGGACCCATCGAACATCTGTACCATATGTCTTTGCAAAATACAAGGCCAAAGTGTTCTCCTGAGAACCCAAACCAAACACGAAGTACATGGTACAAGGAATGAAGAGCCAAAGCCTCAAATTTTTAGCATTGCAGAAGACAGAAGGAATGAGAGCACGAGCAGTGCACTCGGTCCACAAAGTGAAGGGCGCTTTTGAGTAACTGTTGTGACATGGCTTTAGTGGGAAACTCAGCAATGTAGAATGAGGTTCATTTTACAGTTTCTACTTACTTGAATTTCTCTCTGCAGTATGTCAAAGAGGTTTTGAGTATGCCAGAACATTTTTTGTAGTCCCCTTTGACACAGCTGAAGCCCTGCTATACTGTTACTGTCTGATGATGGAACTTCAGAATAAAATCAAGTATCTCCTCTTTTCTTAGTTTCTCTAGAGATTGTACAAACTACTTATTTTGCAATATTGTGCAAATAACTAGGCTATTGCCTGTTTTACTCAGCAGCAGGTACATAAAGTAAGCCAAGAGAAAACCAAATACTCTTTCCAGGTGAACAGATGTTAATGTCTTCATCCAATTTTTATTTCCAGTCTTGCTCTGCTAAACTGCCACTGAAGTCAGCAAGTATGCCTAAATAAAGAACAAATAAAAATGAAGCAAATGTCTTAGGTTTTGTTCCAGGGAAAGGAAATTTCTATTGGATTGCTGATCAGCCAAGCTTTTCCACAGAGAGCAAAGATTAAGATTTCCATGTATAAAAAATTCTATGTGTGTAATTCAAAATAAGTTCAAAGAGATTCACCTCTGATCCATTGCAACTCCCATGAAAAATGCAAATAAAGATATTTTTAATTGAAATATTTATAAATGCTATTTCTGTAATGAGTGTGCTTTAAGGGGGTGAAAGATGAGCATACACTTCATGTATGAGCAAGTATGTATAACCTGCCAGTAGCTTCCATTAAAGAAAATTATTATTTGGCTTCATTTTAGATGCAATAAAAATGAAGTCAAAGTCTTACATGTGAGTGTATTGTCTAAATTTTTCCTGCTTTGGTAGGTGTAAACTGAAGCATGCATTAATATTGCTCTCAGACACTGAGTTATCAGTCAGTTTTAAACTGGGTTATGAAGTGAGTTTGGGGCAATGTTGGTTTGACCTGGTTTAATTTTACAACTCAGGAATGATTGTGTCACATCCTATGATACCAGTTAGGAGCAGCTCTCCTCTTGCCACTTCTCACGTTTTTGGTGGTTGGAATTTGAATGTTTTGGAAAAGAAGAATGTGTATTTCCTTTCTCTTTTGCAAAGTTCCAATGTGAATTTGGTGGCAGAGAAAGCAACTGGATTCATGTTTCCTATATATTGTGCTTTTTCTCTGATGCTTGTAGGTCCTCTGATAGGTGGTTTGATTACTACTTTTGATTAGCAAGACAGCAGGAGTTCTAGACTAAAATGGGAGAGATTAATTATAAGCTAGTGATGAACAGAGGATTGCACAGGCCTCGCAGTTCTGTTGATACAGCCACTCACACCTCAGTTTGATGTGGCTACATGCAATGGATGTGCAGTGGAATGGAGGTATGTGCTGCTCTTATTATGCTATTTAAATGCAGGCCATTCTGTAATTTCTAGTTTGTGATAAACACCCATTGAGTTCAGATGTTAAGCAAAGCTCCCTTGCTGCACTTTTGGAAAGCTAAGTATGGCAACAACACTTAGAATGAGAGAATGAGAGGTTCACCTGTTCAGCTTTCATCCAGTTTTGAGCAGTAAGGTTGCAATAATAGTTATATCTATTTGTCCTCTTCACATCAAGGTGTTTCTTAGCTGACATGGATATGACTGTGTGCAGCATTCAATGCTGACTTAAATTGGGCTTTAATGATTGAGTACTGTGGCTTAGAGCAGTTTTGTTTCAGGTTGTTTTCAGCAGGGTTGTATCACACCGTCAAATGTGATGCAGCTTCAATCCCCCTGAGTGCTCCTTGGTGGTTTTTGATGCTTGATTTAATAGTTAGCATGCAGAATCTAGCATAAAGAGGAATCCTACCAGGACTTCGAGTGTTCAATACATGAACCAATTTTTGTAGACTCTAACACTTGTCAGAATAGGGAATGAGCATTTTCATTCATCATCTCTCCTTCAGTATTATTAATACAGAGTTACTGTGTGTATTTCAGAAGAGTAATTCCAGAAGAGAGTTGGACAATTTGCATCATGACCTGTGCAGTGAATATAATTTCAAAAAATGTTAAGGGAGGAAAGGTTGCCCATATGAAATATTTCAGAGTAGATCATGAGATCAGAATTTTGCATGAGCATTGACCTATATTATTAAATTTTATTACAAAAATACCCCCAAGTTGAACTGAATTAGTTTGATGTTAAAACAGAAAACTTGTGAAACACTGATTCATCAATGAATCACCTTGAAAGAAGAACCCATATTCATTTCAAGATTGGATTGGTGTTTTACACTTTAGGGATGAAGAAAACACAAATGCCTAACATTTGAATGTTTTGAAAAGACGGATGTGTATAGGATGACAGGTAGCTGACTGTTGGGTTTTTGGCGGGTTTTGTTTATTTGTTGGGTTTGTTTCCTATTTAATTTGGTGGAGAAGAGCAAGTACAGGGTCAATGACTACTAAACTGTTTGCAGCTACTCACATCCTTGTCTCTATCTGGAGTGCTACGGTTTCAACAAACTGTTTTGCCGGAAGGCAAATTTTCACAGTTCAAATATTCTCAGCATGCCTGTGGGTTTAACTTGAGGTGAAACTCTGGCGGGTTATATTTATGTTTTAACTTGCACTTGTCAATATGAGTTGAGGGATCAATATCTGGAGTTCCACCTCCTTTACTGAGGATTTTATCTATTTTAGTTACATGTGAAGTTGGCAGAGGGCAAATCAATGTGCTTAAGACTGTTTGAGCAAACAAGTGTCTGTTTGCTGGTTGCCAGGTACTGCTGCAGTCCCTAGTTTTACACTCCGGATCTAGACCTTGGTTCACCAAGTTCTGGTAACACAGACACTTAGCAGTTGGAGTCCTGGCTGTAACAGCAAATACCACACACTCCTTTGTTGCCCTAGGCTTTGAGTAGGTGTCCCAGGAGTAAATATATATAACCCATAATAACCCCTGAGCTTATAAACTCTGCTTTTTTTTTTTTTTTTTTTTTATGAAACAAAAACAGGAATAGAAGGAATCCCTGAAGCATAGATAAGGTTATTTTGTGCAGTAACAGGAATGGAATACAACAAACCACAGTCAGCAGCATGGCAGACAATGGGTAAAACTTCCACTGCCATCTCTTGTGTCCTGAGGCTGGATCTGTTCCCTGAGATCACACAGGCTCTATCTTCCCTGAACCTTATTAGACTGCTCCAGCAGGACCATTCATATATCCATGGAACCTTTAAAATGCTTCCCATTGTTTAGTTATTTTCACTTTGTAACAGATCAGAAAGGCCAAAGTTCTCCTTTATTATTTAACCACCTCTCAAAAGATGCAAGCAGTAGTAGCCTGGGTGGCAGTTTAAGGTAAGTGGAATAAAAATTCAGAGTACTGCTAATGACTCAATACAAAGGCCTCAGCTTCTTCTTGGCTTTTTGTTTCTGACATTTTTTGACAGGGGTAATCTCTATTTCATCTCTGCTACAAGCAGTGCTTTTGGCCTATTTATAACTGGAGCTGCCTGGAGAAAGCCTAAAGGAGATGTGATCAAAACAGACTGTACAGCAAAACATATTACATAAACATGGAACATGTACCAAGAAATAACTTGAAGTATGAGGGGGAAATGTCAAGTATGATGTCTGAAAACCAATTTGGCTTAAAATTCAAGGCATTATGTATATGTGACATTTGCCAGCTTTCCATTTATCCTTGGAGGGAAGGCACACATCAATCATACCTGCATGTCAACTACTGTCAACAATGCTAAACTTCTTCAGTGGATTTTCTCCTCTGGCACACATTAATGTAGAATACATTAATGTAAGAACTCTTGCTGTGAATTTCCTTTATAGGCAGACAAAAATTATTTCACCTCAAGTGTATGTTATGAAACTAAATAATATCTCCTAAGTTGCTAATGATACAAGCTTGCATCTATTCAAATGTTGCTGCAGATTAGGAATGACTTTTTCTTTCTATGAATAGAAATCTTTGAAAGGTTGAGCTAGAAGAGACTTCAAAAGATGAACTTATGTCCTGACGTGCTCTGAAACAGATATACTGAAAGCTATTCTCACAGGTCTTAGGGGTCTGAGATCTTAGAGGTCTTTTCCAGTCTGAATGATTCTATGACTCTAGGTGTATGTGCAATGATATGGTTAAGAAAATCAGTTTTCCTAATGTCTAAACTAAGGATTACTTTCCACCTCCCAAATATGCAATATTTAATCCCCTTACTCCCCAGTAGAGTTCTATTACTTACTACCAGTTAATAACAAATTTACCATGCTTGTGAATCTGTTGTCGTGTGACTTGGCTTTCCGTTTTTTTTCCGCACTCAGTAAACTGATTTCTTTCTGCTTGGGTCAAGTTTTGTGGCATTACTTCAACTTGTACCCTTTAAACTTCTTTTAAGCCCAACCAGGGTTCTCGTGTAGTCCTGGCTCTGAGGGAAGAGCGTACAAACCATATTAAAGTGTGAAACATACAGTTGCATCTAGTTTATGATACGTACACATGATGTTAAATGTACATTTCAATGAATGTTCAGTGGATTTGGTACTTACTCTTTTTCAGCTTTTTACTGTTTGTAGTCAGGTTTGGAGCAGGCTTTGATAAATGAAATGATAACAATTATGTTGTTTTAGTCACCTAATTACTGCCTATTGAGCCTTCATGTGCTCTGTCTGAAAGGTTTTTAAAACTTCATGGTCTGCTGTAATAGCCTGTACTATAAAATCTGTGATGCTGGAGTTGATGTGTCCTCTGATGTTTTAGGAAGGGAGTAGCATGAATGTTTGCAAAATCCTCTGTGTCCACTGAAACTCCAAGGGGTAATCCTGTTCAAACAAGACCATCAAAACTTGGGCAGTTGTGCAAAAAAGAAACAAAGTTTTGCAACTTTCATTTCTGTAAAGGCAGTGTTTGATGTTTCTTTTTACTATTTTTTTGTTCCTGGACCTGAAGTCTCCATTCTTTATTTAACAGTGGTTTACTGCATTCCTTCAGAGTTAGCATGCTTCCAGTGGCATTCCATCATTGTGTCAAGGTGGTGCTTCACAATATTTTTCACATTTTCTGCCTCATACATCAAACTATAGAATGTTATCCATAAGGCATAGCTGTCATTCTGTAAAATTTTTAGCAATGCTCTCATTTTTATCTGACAACTAGAAATACCTAAAGTAATAAAAAATCATTTCTACTTCCTATTTGCTTGGGTGCTCATTCTGTCCCTGTCAGTGTCTATATGTTATAGCAGGCGAGATTTATACATCCCCTTACTTGGCATTCTGTGAGACCAATGCACAGAAACCAGGACTGTGAAATTACACTTGTTTTCAGGATTAGAAAATAATATATGTTATTTCAACTTGAAAAAACTTCCATTGAATGTATTACATATGCTGTATTGGAACATAAATCAACATTTCATCGATTGATTTCTGTTCTTTGCATACCCCTTTTTTTTTTTTTTCTGTACAGATTGTCACATCATCCTGCTCCTACAGTTCTGAAGATCATTAAGTTTTGCAGTATATTTGCAGACAATTATTTTATTCAGGAGAGGCCAGAATGACTAATAGGGACTTTATTTACTATTCAGTTGAATTGTGCTATTTATCTGCAAATTCAATCCTCTAAGTATGGAAAATTATCCTGAGGAGAATATAAAATAAACCTGTCATATTTTAAAGTAATAAATTGCATTAAACTCAAAATTCACTGTCATAATCTCATACAGCTAAAAAAAAGACCTTGAAATCTGAGTTCCAGAGTTTTTTACAGCTTTTAACAGTTCTAGACCTTCTAACTCCTTTTTCAGTGTTGCTTCCATTCAGTTGATACCTCTCCCTGATTACCAAAATGTCCCGTTCTCAGAGTCATGTGTTTAATACCTCACTGCATTCTTCATGCACTGCAGGTTAACTTCAAAGAGTCCAAAGGATTTATACTTCCTTTGGCCTGAGTCTCTAACTCATTTGTTGAATCACATCTGAAATAAGAGAAATATGACTGAAACAGAACCATTCAGGTACAGGATCATTACAAGAATTCCAATAGTACTGTATGATAATTCCATCTGTTTCTCCAATGCTCCCACACTGACTCCCCCTATTATTGACTCCCATATATTGCCACAGGTTGATAAAAAAGGCTTTGGAAAAGTTAATGCAAATATTGGCAGGTTATCTCAGTGCCTCCCAGTCTGCAAAGGTACACAGACTTCAATTCTTGTTGTATGGAGGCGCTCTGTCCAGTATTAGCAATTCAAATAAGGAGCTGTGCTTTATACCAGAGAGCAAGAACTGTCAGGGTTTCAAAGTTAATTAGACTAAACAGACAACTAATTACCTCTTATTAAAATGTAAAGGACCTGTGACAAATTGCACTAATTGCATGTTCTTATATATCTGAAGAGGTCAGGCTACTTAAAAAGTGTGTTGTTAATGGAAGACAAATGTAGTTTTATATGCTCTATAGGAATATTATAAACTGCATTATTTATGACTCTGGTAGAACACTTAATAATTTTAAGCTTTAAATCAAACTGCTCATTAGGCCAGGGAGCCAGCACACAGCCCTGAAAATAGACTGTAAAAACCTGCTGCCAATGTAATATTAATTTGAAGGTCTGTTCTGTTTTTATTTTTACCCCTCTTGGCAATACAGATATACTGTTATTTTAAAGTATGTAAATCCTAAGGGAGTTAGAACTCTTTGAAGTTTTCCCTTACTCTCCAAATCAAATAGCACAAAAACATCTTATTAATATTTTCAAGAATTATGTAAAAATCAACCCCTCTCAGGTCTAAACTATTGCAATTCTCTGTGATTATTATCAGTAAAATGCAGAAGAATGAAAGAGTGAATAATAGGACAAAAATTACAGAAGAAAGGTGAGGACAACCCCTAAAAGCTTTTTAGGTTTTGCTGTTAAATGTAATCACTATTGGATTTGTGACTAGATATGCTATTATTTAAAACACTGATTATCTTCAGTTTAAACGTTTTAGAATAAGTGTAAAAGTTGCTGCATTTATGAATTGCAGATATGCCAAGCCAAGTCTAATGCAAGAATGAAGGTTTGCTATGATGGAACAAAAGGGAGAAGCCATTTCAAATCACAGCTAACACAGAAGAACACAGAATCACATTTAGAAACCCTTTGTCACAGATCTTGGGAGTACCTGATTTCTTAGTCTGTTCTGTTAGGCTAAAAATCAGCGCAAAGAAATATATCTGGATTAAAAGCCAAGGACACAGCAGGGATGTTAAATTTATAATCCTTGCACAGAGAGGTAACCATACTTACTATGACAGACATTCAAATCACAAACTTTCCCACACACTTCCATAGCAGAGAACATGGAAGACAGTGTTAAAAATTTTGTGGTACTCTGAGAGCATTACAGATGATAAGTAAAACAAAGGAATAGGTTTCTTATGACCCAGTGAAGTGGCTGAACCACCATGGGTTATCCTGAAACGGGTTTCTTTCTCATTCTTCTGCACCTGTCCCAGTTCCCATGGAATTTATTCATCATTTATTAGGAGAGTTGAAGCACTTGTGCTATGGCTTTCTAGGGAACAATGCCAAATAAAAAAGTGTTGCATTTTGTTGATTTTGATGCATTTTGTGTGGTTTGTTTGGGGTTTGTTTTGGTTTGTTTGTTTGTATGAAATTTCTATACCTGGTCCTGTGAAATTTCGTTGGTCAGCTCAGCCATGCTGAATTATATGAGGTAGATATAGGACATGTTTGGAAGAGGAAAATTAATCTGTAATAACCAACACATGGTTTGACTGCAACATAACTATCTGAGAACTTGCTTTTTGCTATGCTGTTTCACCTGTTGTGTGCTGTGTATGAGCTATTACACATAATAAGCCAGTACATTATATAATTTAGAACATTTAAATCTTGATTACAACTCCTTCCTGAAGTTGATGAGAATCTTCTACTTTGCAAGGCAGTTGCACTTTTGAGCCGATTCCATTTAGGCAGTAATTTTGATTATGTAGCTTTGAATTAAAAAAAGAAAAAAATAAAGATTTTGGATTCAGTAGATATTTCTTTCAAACTTGATAAGCTGTGGTGTTCCTGGAATGAAATTTGTGTAATGTGTCTAAAAGCTACTATCATTTGTCTGTGTTTTCCCTGGCTTTGCACCAGTGGTGATGTTTCTGCAATATATTTTTCTTCATTAAACAGAGAGGCTAAAATCATCTTTTTGATTAGCTGAAATGGATAAGAGTAATGTCCTAATTTTATTTAAAGAATGAATCTATAGATGCATTTCCTAATAGCTTGGCTGTATCAGAAAATAAATTATGGTTATTAATAGTGAATACAGTTATATAGAATGTGGAAGAATGAAGAGAGTGGAAATGATTTAATACAGATGGATATATTTGGATTACTGATAGAATAATTTAAGTGCTTTGAGTCGTGCTCCTAAATAATTCTTAATCTAACAACACAGGGTACAAAATACCTTGCTTCAGCAAGATAATTAAATATGAGATGAAATATTTCATTTTATTGATGCCTAAGGATTTTAGTGTGTTTTGTAGATATTTTGTTGACTCCTGACTTTCAAAAAGAACATTCAAATATATATTCAAATATATAAAAAGATATTCTTAGATATTCTCCTGACTAGGGAAAGCAGAAAGACGATGTGTTTCAACTCTTCCCTTATTTTCTAAACCTCAGAACTGGTTTATCTATTATATTGCTATACTGTTCAGTCCATGAGCAGTGCTATGTCATACTTCTCCTTGTTATGAGAAATGCATCAGAAAAAAAGTATTTTTTTTTTCACTACTGTCTCACATTTGTCCCCGGGGGCTGTAATTTAATTGGCCTATGAACAACTTCACACTCAACAGTGTCTGACAAATCTTGCAGCTACACAGCAGTGACTCCAAACCAGATGCTCCAAGCTTCGCTCTTGCCATCAACAACACTCGAGCTACATCCCTTGATGTTCGTGGGTTTTCACATGAATATCACCTTAGCTGGCCTTTGGCACTTAATGGTGGTACTGAGCTTAAATTTCCTTCTAGCTAATAAGTGATCATGGATATTGTTAATTAGTCTGATTTTAACCACATGTGAAAGCCATAGGGACTCTGTTTTAATATAAATTTACGATAAAGATCTTTTGCTGTGAGACTGTATCTCCTTAATTAACCTATGCAGTAGCAAAGAGAAATTAGCTGCCTCAGAAACAATTAAGTTACATATGCACAATCTTAATACAATATTGGTAGAAATATCTTTTATCATTTTACCTAGTGAGGGACTGCAGCAGAAATCTAAACTTGAAATACGGGTGTGCTCTGCACAGAAAATGTGTATTTAAATGACACCTGGGTAGATTGAAACAGAAGTCGTTGGTGGAATAAAATCTTCTTCTGGAATGATCAGGTTACACTCCCCAGTATGTAAAGCTCACAGATAGTTGACAAAATCAATCCATGTGGCGAGGAAGGAGGAAATCGCTGCTCCCTGGATGACAGCCTCCCGCTGTGCTCCCCGGAGACTTCAGGACGGTGAGTTTCAGGATCTGACAAGGATAATAAATTGATCCAAAAGAACTCAAACCTGCTGAACCCTTGGGTGTTCTGAATGGTGTTTGTGTTTGACAGAATTTCTGAGCATGCCTCTCGCATCCAGGGAGGGAGGCGAAGGATTGGTAGGCTGGCTCAGCCTGTTGTGCTGTAACAGGTTATAGTGTTAGAGGGCAGCAGGAGCTGTGTTGTGCTTACCTCAGTTACATGTTGCCGCTGTGATCTGGGGATTGAGGAGGGACGAGATCTTTTACACAGCAGAGATTATTCTGCTGCACAGTTTTGAGCTCCATTCCATTAGCAAAATTTGTCTTTAATGGTCCCCAAAAGCAGAAAGCTCCAGTTGGATTTTTCTTCTCTTGTCTTCTCAAGTAATGGTTCTACTGGTTGTGAATTCACCTTTGGTGAAGGTCACTGGTGACCTTTCTGTCATCCCCAGTTCTAATATTAGTTTTTGTCAGCATACACCTAGTGACTTTTGTCAAATGAGACTTGTAAAAGTTATTAGTAGATGCTTGTAACTTTTAGACATGGCAACAAACCATTTGGAGTAAAGGCAGTTTGGGGGGTGGGGAGGGAATAGCTAATTACTTTGACTTAAATCTGGCTCCTTTGTATTGGAGACTAGCAGAGCAAGAAAGGTATGATATTGATAGGTATGCATTTATTTATTTTTTAAAAAACTGGTCAGTAATAATGTAGGCAGACATAAAACATTCATGATCTGAATGACACCTGTTGTAAATCTACCACTGTAGATGTAATCCTGAGTGTGATGACAGCACACCAGTCTTAATATAATACTCAGTGGTAACTGGCTATATAAGGTAAATAAACACATTATATATGTGGTGGAAATCATGCCACCTGCATGACATGTATACGGTCTTGCTATATAACTTATCACAAAGGGGAATAGAATTATTCAAACATACTCACACAGTCAGCTTTTTCATTCCAGATATTTTCTTAAAAAAACATTGCCTCCTCTTATGGACACAATGGACTAAATACTTATGTTTCCTGCAAATCAGTTTGCAACCAGGTGGATTAATTTACTACTCCATAGATAAATTTTTTTTTATGTAGCATGTAACAGTTCTGTTCAGAGATTGCTGCTCTCTTCTTCACACTATTTGGCTTCACAAGGGTATTGCAAATTTGTAATAGACTTTTATAGCTCCTTGTGATGGTGTCTAGAGTATCAATATTCAGCTAGACAGTGTAGGCAGACAGAATTTTTTGCTATTTTGTAAGTCCATACCCTGCAGAATGTGTTCAAAGTCAAATGTATTCTCTGTTTACCTCTGTCTTTCTTTATTCCTGCAAATTTGAACTCTTCACTTTCTGTGGAACATAAAACACTCCATAATTTCCTCTGCTATTATTCCTTATTCCAAAATCACAGATGATTTGTAAATAACATTAGTTTTTTATTTGTACATTTTGTTATGGGATAGCAGATGTTAAAAATTACTGCATCATTGGAAGTAACAAGAAGTCCTTAGAATATTGTAACAATCTGCATGCATCTCAGTGCTGGAGAGAAGTAGCTTTTCCCATATTTGCAGTAACTTTAAAGACACTTATTATCTATGGCTTTAAATTAAATGTATAGTTCAGCTTAACGTTCTCATTTCTACATCTGCAAAAGTGGTCACTTGACTAATATTCAGGTTGGCTTGGGATGCCCTGTCTGGATACTGTGACCCAAGTACTGACGTAGTTTCTTGCCACTATAAGGGATAAAGAGCTTATGTTACATATTCAAAATTTAACTACATGAAAATTTCTATCTCAGAGTGTCATTTAATAAATTGAGTGAATTGATGTGTGAAGCATTTGGTTCATATTTCAGTTTATTTGTTTACTAAACCTCTTATTTTCATCCTTGATTCTTTTCTCCCATTCTTGGTAAAGTATTTAATGATAGTCTGAAATTGTTTTCTTAAGCCTGACAGGTATTTGTAGCAGCAACATGCTGGAATTGTAATTGAAATGAGGAGCTGTGATCATCCTTATCATCTGCATGTCCCTACATTGTGAGCATGAATTTAATCTGGTTTGCTAGCTTTTTAAGTTAAAACTGATGCATATTTTGTAAATATAATCAAAGACAACATCTGCCCTCTTCTGTATCTTTAATAAAACTGAATCTCCTCAGCAATTTTTTATCTAGAAAAATTACTAGTTTATTCCAAAGCTAAATCTCTTCTGTATCAGTTGGAATAAACCATTTGAGTCCAGCTCCAAAATGCTGCTATCATAGAGGCATCAGCAGTGGCTCCACAGTTTGAAATTGCATTTTGATTTCCAATAAAAGCAGGACTAAAATCTCTCAATTTGATACTTTAGTGGTTGAAATGAATCTCTAAATTTGGCACAATAGCTCTTCAAGGGACAGTTGGAATTCCTATCTATTTTTCCAATAAAATATTCATAACACTCCTCAGTAGGAACATTTCAAAAGGATAGTCTTAGAAATGCTACTTTGATTGTAGTCTGTCTTGCCTTTCCATAGTTAAGTGAATGGTAGTTCTCACAAATTTTCAGCTGATGACATTATGATGGCTTTTCGGGCATCTGCCTTTTCAGAAAAGTTGAACTCCGTGTTTTGAAGATCCTAGATGGTTTTGGTGAAAATTAATCAATAAAACTTTCTTTGTCCATATTCTTGAGGCATGGTGCATTAAAGCAACAGAATCACAGGGAATTTCATGTGTAGTCACGTTTCAGTACAGAATTTCNATCTGCCTTTTCAGAAAAGTTGAAGTCCATGTTTTGAAAATCCTAGATGATGCATTATAGCAGCATTATCACAGGGAATTTCATGTGTACTCACGTTTCAGTACAGAATTTAATGAATTTTATGACATTATGCATAGTAAAGTGACTGTTTCTAATGACTGTAAAGAGAATTAGCTGTAAAATGAATGCAAAGAGTCTATACATACTTAAATATACAGAGCAAAGTTGACGGATTGAATAAGGGACACAAGGCTTCCTTTCATTTCTGTTTTCTGTTTCTTTAAGCCCTCTCCAATCTGTAGGTTTTATTATCTCTTTCTTGTTACTGCTCTGCTTCAAATGTTGGAAAGGTCAATAACATCTTTTATGTATTGAAGCCAGTGCTAAATAGAATCAGTGGGACCCATATCTTGCATCTCATTTCGTAGAATACCACCCTTGTAGTGATTGTTTTTAAACCACTGTTGTATTTCTTTTAGTTTATTGTTCTATATTTAGAAATTTGGGCCAGTCAGTCCTGGCTTTTCTTTATAATCTGAAGATACAAAACCAGATTCTATAGGAACCAAACTTGTCTCTGAGCAAGAAAACACACATGTCTATTGATATGTATTTAACATTTTCAAAACAAGGTGATGGTACTGTAAGCTTCCTAAGATGAAAAGATGTAATAAAACTGACAGGCTTCTCTACAGAGGCTTTGAAATGGACTCCATCAAAATTATTTGTCAATGTCTCAGAAAACAGAATCTGTGCTTTTAACTGCAGTGAGTGTTTTTTCATCTCAGACACATGTAGGACGATATTTGGTGCAGAAGCATTGACCACCCATCTAGAACATCCATTTTGGGATGTCTTTTATAGTACCTTTCCTCTATCCCTATAACATGCTCCTCATTATCATCAGCAGGCTAACAACTGGCTCTGTTTTTCCTGGTATGTACTGCTCTAACTGCAAGGAAGGAGAAGTGATGTTCTGTGAATTCAGCAGGATCCAAGATCTGTGAGAAGCTGATTCTTGCAAAGACCTCAGTCTATGAGAGGGAGAAGCTGGCTCCTGCATAGTGAGAAAAACTACTTAGGAGTTAGGTACCACTGCCTCTGAAATCAGTGCTGAGTGCATTTCCTTACAGAAGGAGAGATGGAAAAACTTTGTTTCTGTCAGGTCTTTGCACCCTGGGGGCTGTTAAATCCTGGTGCAGGGTCTCTAGCACATTAACAAGTGACCTATAAAAAGCTGGATGGCTGCACTTTGAAAGCTCCCATCTGATTGCGGGAGGTGCACTGTATAGTGTTCCTTTCACATGATAGGCGATGATGGAGAACGAATGTGACGGGAAACAGGTGTACAGGGATGGAAAATTTCAAGGGGAAAGGCAAAGAATGAGTTTCTTCTGGGTCGTCTGTGCAAGGAAAGATTTGAAAACTCGATTCTTGGCTGTCTCTGAGATTTCTGAAAGTCAAACCAAGTTCGTTCCCTTCTTCCCTTCCAGTGACTGTTGTAGTAGCTAGCCCAGACTTCGTAGGAAGGTGAGTTGTGTACTGAAGAGGTGAAGGAATGAAAGCAAAGGACACTTGTCTATTAAGTTTTGAAATAATATTTTTATGTTTTTAACTGTATGGTTTAAAAGATTGAAGGATGCTTTCTTCCACCAATTACTGAAAAAAAGCCACCACAACAACAAAAAAGTGGTGAGGCTGTTTGGCTGGAGTTTTGAGACTGTATTACTCTTTAAGCAGCCATTAAATAATGTATAAACCCACATTAACACAGTTTAAAACCCTTTAAAAGAAAAACAATCCTCTCTTACATGCTCCAAAGTACTGCCTCAGGTTTTTAATTGTTCTGTGAGACTGCCTAAGTCTTACTTGGCTGAAGTTCTCTTTTTAGCTTCCGGTGATAATCCTACTGTTGCCATCAGATCTAAATGACTGTGAATGTGAATGCACAACTGTGCCATTTAAATAAGAGGTGTACCTGTCTGTCTGGTAATTCATAGTTATATGAGCTCTTCAGCAGGTGTTTCCAGGCAGGTAATGCCCACATAGTACTTGGTTGCAAGGTTCTAAATGTGACTTATTGTACTGTAACTAGGTCGCTCATCTCTACTTGCTCTAAAGTACTGATCTGCATGGAAAAGATTTTCATGGAAACTAGAAATAGTATGTATGAAGCGTTCTGGGTGACAGAATCATGTGAGTAGTTAAAAGGATGAAGTGGTCCTTCAGACCATGGCTAATGCGGAACTTCATGAACCTTTGCTCTGAATCAATCAATTGTATGTTTCTATTTAGTTGCTCAGTGATGTCTGTAATACAAATTGTCTCTTTTCCATATTGCTAAAGTGGCAGTCTTCTAATTCTGTCAAAGCCTAGTAAGAACTAGACTCTCAGTGCAGTCCAGGCAGTTTGTCTTTTTCTTTCTTCCTTTTACATTGGAAAGGTTTGAATAGATGTCCTGCAAAATTTAAATGACTTTGCAGACACAACAGTATAAGAACAAATGGATGTTTTTGGTTTTATTTTAGCAGACTCTGTTGCTGCAGTGCAAGTGTCCACAGCTACTAAAATGTTACACCCTACACATTCACAAACCTGCAATGTGTTTTAGCAAGAAACTTGTTCTTATTTGGAAATTAGTTGGCAGTTGCTAAATGTTTCGCCTTTCTTTATGACTAAGAAAAATGGCAATAAAGAGATAGAATTGACAAAGACTCCAAAAATAACTTAAAAATTAATGGCTATGTTTAATAGCACCATTGAAACACCTGTCTCACCAAACTAATGTTCACTTAGATAATTAACCTGTTTGTGAGAATGATAGCTCTAATTTCTGACATGAAGTCTGAGGCCAAAGCTTGAGAAAGAAGTTAATGTAGATGTACGTTACACATTAGAAAAACCCTGAAATGCCTGTATATAATTATATACACTGGTCCATTAAATGGCACAGTTGCTATCAGAGATCCAAGGAAAATGGCCTTGTTGCAGAGAGATTTGACAGATGTGAAGAGGTATAATATAATGAGTCTCCACACGCAGGAACATGATGTGCTCTTCTATCTTCTTACTCTTCCTTTTTCTGGTATGCCTGGGAGTGTTTATTGCACCTACATATCCCCACAAAAAAAAATTTTTAACTGATAACATGCAAGCCATGATCACTAACTTACTTCCAGGTTAAGCTGCCAAAGTATACTCTCAACCCAGCAAAACCAGTCCCTGGTTTTCCACTGGCATCACTGCAAGGTTGCTCTGACAGCCTGAGGAATGTTCTCTCCTGCCTCAGCACTCTCTTATGCAGCTCAGCAGTTGGCCGTGACTGTGGGACAGACACTGTGGAGGAAACAAGGCACATGTACAGCTGCTGTACACATCTGCAATAAAAATCAGATCTGATTTCCCTGTGAGATGGGAAGGATAAACAAAGCTTGAATGTGACATTTTTGCCTTAAGCCAAGTGGCACAGAATTTCTGAAGAGAGCAGGACAACTTCAATAGCATCCTAAATCTTAGTGGCTGTAGAAAGGTACTTTGGCAGACTGATGGAGATGCTTGGTAAAGGACTCTCTGGTGTTTGAGAACCAAGGAGTGAATTTCTGCTGTACACATTACCATAACTTTCTCCCAAGCTCTGTTAATTTTTGCAATTGCTTTTAGTGCTGTGACTACCCATGTTGAGAGGAAAACAAAATTATATATGTGCACACTCCAAATAGACTTGAAAGAAGACCCTGAAACTGTGAATTATGGAGAAGAACTGCACCCAAACAGTTCCATTTTTGCCAAGAAAGGTTGGACCAGGTGATCCTCGATGTTCCTTTCAACCTGGCATTCTGTGATTCATTTTACCAGGGGTCCATATCTGTACTAAGATGGAAACTACAACTATATGTCAATAACTAAACTCTCATTTTTAAACTCTCTTTCTAGAGCTTTGGCATACTTTCCTCCATCCAGATCCAGCAGCATTGCTGCATGTACCTTTTGGAAGCTTGCAAGTTAAAATAAAAGAAAGAGTTGTGAATAACACTCAAGAAAACTCAGGGTTTTATTCAGTATCTATGTAGCTAATCTTTGGAAATAACTTGGGTGATGTGTGATTCACCTACAGTTTTTACTGTTCTTTTTAGCTCTACCTGAAGAAAGAGAATTTCAACTGACAGACCAATCTTTCTTTTTAATGACATGAAATATAGGGAGAAAGAGAATTACTGCTTCCATAAATCATGACTGATGATTACGAAGCTCTTTTTAGGTCTAGGCCTTCAGAGGTACATTATCAGAAAACTGCAATGCTAAGCTCTCAGATGCTAGGTATTATCTGATGTCTAGCATTCTATAAATGCCATGAGCTTTGATTTAAAAGGATGCAGCCAGGTAATTGTTCAGAGTTTTAAAAGTTTTGTTTTAACTTTTCAAATTTTTAATGCCTTGAAAATGTACTTTCTCTCCCTATTGATCTCATCCTTTCCTATTTGGCAACATTGATTTGTTTTCCTGTCTCTTGAATGTAATAGAATCCAGGCAAGACTGTTTTTATTTAACAACCTCCATTTAAATAGTACTTTAATATCTTCCTGCAGCAGTATCTCCAAATGATGCTAGCACAGCTCTGAGGATGCTATTTGGCAGAGTGCTGTTGAAGTTGAAAGAGGACACAATTTGTGTGCAAACCACAAAAAAGTAAGTTCTTCTTACTTTGATCCTATTTTCAATAGCTTTTTTGATGGGAAGTCTCGGAGTATCTTTGAAAATAAACAACTACTTAAACTAATTTAAGCTGAAGTTGTTTAGCCTGGAGAAAAGGAGGGTCTGGGGTGACCTTATTTCTCTCTATAACTACCTGGAAAGAGGTTGTACTGAGGTGGGGGTCAACATCTTCTCCCAGGCAACCAGTGACAGGACAAGAGGAAATGGCCTCAAGTTGTGGCATAGCAGGTTCAGGTTGGCCATGAGGAAGTATTTCTTTATGGCAAGGGTTGTAAAGCATAGGAATGGGCTGCCCAGGGAGGTGGTGGAATCACCATCCCTGGGGGTTTTCAAGAAACAACTGGACGTGGCACTCAGTGCCATGGTTTCGTTGACAAGGTGGTGATTAGTCAAAGAATGGACTCGATGATCTTTGGGGTCTTTTCCAAAGTAAATACTTCTGTGATTTTGTAAACTAAAATTACTGAAATTAGAAAAACCATGATTAATTTTGCAAACTCATATTCAGCTATGACTTCTACAGGTAACTCCAGCACCTACTCAGTTTTAAGCGTGCAAGCAGTGCTTTTTATATCATCTTAAATGCAGTACTTAGTTCCACGTCCATTTCTGGATGCCCACAAAAAAACATTTGTTTATATTTCTAAGTCTTTAGGCTTTATTCAGCCTAGCTATTCTTTATTCCATAAATGATTCTCACTGATAAAACCCAAGGCTAAGAGTCAATACTGCTCTCTGCAGTTTGAAATCCGTGCCTTTGGTGACTGGGCAAATGTACAAGATATTGTAACACAGAGTGAAGTTCTGATGGTTAGGATTTACTTGTGAGGCAAGTAATCACTATCAGCACAGAAAGGCCTTTTTAGGTACTGTGATAGGCACGTGCCCCATAGTGAAATCTAAATTTCTTTGAACCTGCAAGTGGATATGGGGAAAGCTTGTCTCAGAATGAAATGCAGAACAGCATGAACTGTGTGCAAGGAATCACTTAAAACAGTTCAAACTACAGCTGCAGGGAGATGATACCTCCATGGACATACTTAAATATTTCTGACCATATATATGCCTTAAATCTGTTTATTTCTTTTAAGCTGATAAGAACTCTTTTTTTAAAGGTCTATCAAAGACTCAAGTAGTTTTTTAGAAACCTGTCTGCAAGGCCCTCTCTCAGTAATAGGAGTGGGGTTTTTTTTGTTTGTTTGTTTGTTTTTTGTTTGGTTTGGTTTGGTTTTGTTTTATTTTTCAGACCACTTACACAGAATGTCTGGACATTAATTCAGTTTGTTCCTCCCAAGATAGTTCTGGAACTCTGGGACAGAATAATGTATTGTTAGTCTTTGATCACCTTCAGGAAAATATGAAATCAAAAGAGAGGACAAGAAAGACTCCGACTGTATCATTTCCCAGTGGTTAGGGCATTTAAATGATCAGGGAGTTCAGTGGGGAAGAGGAGTGGGCTTCAGTTCCTCTGCTTTGCATTGTACCTACCTACAGTTCATAGAGTGACTTTCCAAATCTGCTCATGCGAAATGGAACGGAGTCCTGAGAGTGATGTCAAGGTGCAATTTTATTTATTTATTTTTTCAGAAGTAGAATCCTGTTATGACCTAAGAAAGTCTGTAAATCCTCAAGCAATTTAGGCAGAGGATTTTCTCTGTCCTCACTGGGAAGCTGTATTTTCAGGTTTGTCAATGTTATCATAATTGGCAGTTCTGGGTTGGGCAAGGAAACAATGGTAGGTGGTCAGGAAAAGCTGAGTTTGTTGAAAAACACAACATGAGCTGGCAATGTGTGCTCACAGCCCAGATAGCCAAGGGTGTCCTGGGCTGCATCCAAAGCAGTGCGGCCAGCAGGCTGAGGGGATGATTTTGTGCTGGTGAGACCCCACCTGCAGTGCTGCCTCCAGCTCTGGGGACCCCAACATAAAGACATGGAACTGTTGGAGCAAATCCAGAGCAGGTCACAAAGTTGATAATGGGACTGGGGCGCATCCTCTATGAGGCCAAGCTGAAAAAGTTGGGACTGCTCACTCTGAAAAATAGTGACCTCATAGGAGCCCTCCAGTATCTGAAGGAGGCCTACAAGAAAACTGGAGAGGGATTCTTCAGGAACTGCAGTGACTGGACAAGGAGGAATGGCATCAAACTGAAAGACAGCAGCTTTAGATGAGATAGTAGGAAGAAATTCTTCTCAGTAAGGGTGGCACAGGCTGCCCAGAGAGGCTGTGGATCGCCCATTCCTGGCAGTGCTCAAGGCAAGGTTAGGAGGCACGTTGAGCAACCTGGCCCAGTGGGAAGTGCTCCTGCTTGTGGAAGGGGGGGGCAGAGCTAGATGATATTTAAGGTCCTTTCCAGTCAAAACCCTTCTATGATTATATTAATTCAGAAGTTCAGAAGAGATACAGTATTCCCCATGCCATTTCCAAGATAAGACGAGGACTGGATGGGAGTTCTCAGAATTCCAGATTTGTACTTTGATATTCAAACCCCATAGAGCTTTCTGCTGCCTCCTGCTCCCTCCCTTTCTCCCTTGATTTTTAATTTTCTATATCTGTTCTTCAATACTGTATTGAAAGGAAAGCTTTGAATGAAGGAATAAAAGAATCATAATAGCCAGCAAATTTCTGTACAGATTGGGATCTGAATTATATCCTTCGAAGTGTACACCAGAGGTCATGAAATATGTTACAAATTCACATCCTCACCCACAAAACTGCACCTTTGCATATGCTCCCCAATACTTTTACCTGTACCAAGGGGTTTACAAGAGGTGATGGTGTGGTGAGAATCATTATGAAATGAAAAGCGTCTCTAGAACCACAGACTCACTGGGTAGCACAAGTTTCAAAAGGACTCTTAGGGGGCACATTTATGAGCTCTTTTTGCTGGCACACCATCAAAAGAACCAATCTATCTTTTTCTTTCTGTTTCCTCATACTGCCTTGTTTGTGCTGGTACAGTCATCTTGGGAAGCAGTTTGGAATTGAAATGACTCCAGGAAGATCATTGGGCCCCTTTAACCCCAGTGGGTTTTCTGATCCTGTTCACTGTATGTCCAACACTTCTAAGAAGACAAAGGCAGCATTTTAGTTGTAGGGGAGTGCCTGGTAGCTCAGTGGAGTAAAAATCTTTGCCTTTAAGTAAAATTCCTACTCTTTTCTTACTTAGAGTACTTCTGAAACTGTTGCTTCGGATCAGTACCTACCCTGTGTAGGACCCATGAGGAGATGATGCTGGGGAAACACGGTCACTAGTGTCAAGCACAGAATTTCAGTGTTTACCTTCAAATAAAAATCAGAAGGTGTCAGACAGGCATTTGTAACCAGGTAGCAAATCCATCATGCCTGCCTTAGAAACCATATCACACTGCACAAGAATTTATGTAGTAGAATTTTACACTGTGGAGTCAATTACAGTTTTATTTCAGAGTCAGAAATTTGTAACCATTTACCTTCCTTTGGAAGGAACGCCAATCAAATAGCAATGTTCCTCCTAGTCTAGAAAAAGTTTGAGTTCTTTTTGTGGTAGCTTGCAAAGAAATAAACTTGTAAGTCTATATAATATTATGTTATTACCTCTGCATGGCAGTGGTAAGGCTGGAAGGCAGCCTACTCTATACAGTGCAGGCATGCCAACACCACATTGCAATGGAAAATCAATTCTCGGCCAACTGTACTTGGATTGGAAGGAATTCAAGCACAGTCAGTGTTCTGAGTCTTAAATTGCCACCATGATGTCTTTGCTCAAAGATAAATCTTGTGAAGGTATTGGAGTAGGACTTGTTAAGACTGCATCTGGGAATAATACCTTTATTAAGGGTTAATGGCATTTCATTTGAAAATAATGAGAGAGGGTAAGAAAGCAAGAGACACAGAAACAGATCTCACAAAAATCAGCAATCTCATTACTGAGATGATCACTGGTGTTGTGTGTAAACAAAGGTGAGATTAAGAAAGAACATGATCATATTTTTGTAAAATTAAAACAATGAATACACAACCAAGAAAAGAGCTAGGAGCAATAACAGTACAATTTATGCATAATAATGATATTTCAGCTTTTCCAATTTCATTGTTCCCTGGACTGTCTCCACAGTAAAAGCATCTTATTAAAGTGGTTTTAAAATTTGCACTCGGTTTTGTTTGATAACATGTGATTTCTTCACCCTGTAATCTGTGCAAAGGACTAATGAAAACAGCGTGAATGTTATTCGTGGAATTAATCCTCTTTTGTCTCATAATACTGCAATTTATGTATCTTATTTTTCTGTTTTTGGAAAGAAATCCCTTTCCTTTTCCAGTCATACTTGATTTGACAAGTGGTGGTGTAGCTCCTCTTCCTCATGCTGTCCTAAGTAGTTGATGTGAACAGTCTTAGTCCTTTCCCTCCTGTCTGGAGTTAGAAGAACCTTGATTTAAATAGGTGGTGTGCAAAGGCAAGATGTCTACTAGCCCTGGTCTGAGGTTGTCTTTTAGGTGTAGTGGGTTTCTTGAAAACTTCTTTTAAGTGATTCAGTGCAATTCCATTTAAAAAGTGGACTTGTTTCCTTTTTCACAGGTGAATATTTTATTTCACATTAACGCTGAACCAAAATCACACAGAAAAGAAACTATTTATACTTGGTTTAAATGAGTAAATACGGTTAATTCATGATGGTGACAGCTAACTGAAGCACTAGTAGCATAAAGGAACTACTGGTGGTTTGGTCTTAAAGACTTTCTGTAAGGACAGGAACTGAATGGTGAATCTACTTTCTGCCTCTAATTAGAACTCTGTGACACTATTTTTTTGCCTGTCAATACTGTCCTTAAATCACGTTTGATGAAATTATCTGATGCACCTTGCCTTTTGCAAAATTTTCTCCTGCTTTCTTTGTCTCATATATTTTTGTGATTGGGGGAAAGCCCCCAAATCAGGTTTTTCTTGAGTTCTCCTCAGGTGCAATTTAAACAGTGAAACAGTTCCGTATTTATTCTAGTGTAAATGTAGGTAGAAAAGGCCATTTTCCTGCACATACTTAATGAATGAAAACCTTTGTAACCTTGAACATCTTCAGATGAAAACTTAATGACTATTCTCAGTAATCAGTAAGCACAACACCACCAGTTGAGAAACAGTTGTTTTCTAAATGAAATGGTTTTAGAGGTGTTTAGAAGAGACTTTTAACTTAAGCAGAGATATGGTGCTCTCGCAGTGAGTCTCTGTGACTAATCCAGTGGAAAGATTTACGGTTGGGGAATGCAAGGTCTGTGTTTCAAAGGAAATATTGGTAGGGATTATTATTCCCTTGTCCCCAGCACTTCTCATAATCCCCTTACACTCAGAGTAGGATTTACAAACACAAAATAAATTAAAAAACTAGAATGGTCTGAGGCCCCTGTTCCCAGAGCTAAAAAGGAAGCCTAGGTGATTTGAATCTTATTTTGTGTTCATTATTAGGTGCCTATATACTCTTTCCCGGCTAGACAGTGTGGGTAGAGAAAGTAGTCAAATGGCCACTAACGAGTGGCAGCAACAAAAATCTGCATAAAAAAAGAACTTACTAGCATATTTGAAAGATAAATATTAAAGAAACTAAGTTGCAACATTGGGATTTAGGATGCTTTCGCCAGAGTCAAAGGTTTTCATTAAGCAAGACAAAGCAAGGTTAGATATATAATGACACACAAGGAAAGATCAGTCAAACCTGGTGAGATCTAGGTAGCTTAACAATGTGGGATTCTCTCATATACATCTTCTGACTGACAGTTTTACAATGAAAATGTTAAATCTACAATATTAAATTGTTTTCCTTTTACCCATATCATAGGGAAACATGGACAGGCTTTCAGAGAATTTATATAGTGACAAGGGAAATTTCCATCAGGAGCTGAAATGTAGATGAAATCTTTCATATCTGATGCTCATTTATATGGTATTTTCTAAGGGCACTTTGCTACCACAACCTGGATAACAGCTTAATGGGTAGAGGAGCTTTCCTATCTGATTTCTGTTATTCCCAGCCTACCTTAAGGTAATTCTTGTCGACAGATAAATCCATTCCAAAATCTTCTGTTGAGAATAGTGATGGTATATCATGTTTCATTTTCTTAAATACAGAAAAAGCCTGATAGAGACTGTTCAAGAGTATCCTCTTGAACAGCATATGTTGTTTTAATTCACAAAAAATATCTGATGTCTACTCTTTCCCTCACAGTTTCTCACATGAGTGAAATACATTGGACAGAGTGTGAGAAAGAGCTTTCTTATGTTATTTCTGTCCTTTCCTGTGACTTTAGACCATTCCTTTTGACATTGCCTTTGGAATTCTGAATTATAATGGGTTGCCTGGATTCCATCCAAGGCTTTCTTTGATTTGGGTTTGTTTTTAGGGAAGTAGTCTTGAGGGCCTTTCAGGTGGACTTAAGACTTCACTTAAAGTTAAATCCCATGACAGCTGCATAAAATATTCAAATGAAGCCATATGTTGTTTAGACCATCAGTAATTTATGTAAGATGTACCTATGGCTGTGAACACTGTGTAGTCTAAGGGAGAGGATGAAGGGACATTCTCTTTTAGAAAGAAATTATAATTTTTAAACACGTCACATATTTTCTATTCAGTCAGAACCCCACTGAATCAAGTCATTACATCAGATTATTTTGTGTCATGGAAAGTGATGTCGGTTGAGAATGGAATCATTTAGCGTGAACTGAATGTGATCTCAGAGTGTTGTCTGTACCAATCCAGTCAGTGTGGGGATGTATTTTCACCTCCAAACCTCAACCTGCTGTGCTTGCCTGTCTACTAAGGAGAAGGCTCAAGGTCCTGATCCATCTCAGAAAAGGTCCTAGTGTCAGGAAGCCTTCCTACGTAAAACATTTTGGGCACTTTATAGAGCATGTCACAGGATAAAAATGAAGTTAAGAATATTGCTGTTCGATGACAGAAAAAATGAAACTCTGTATCCAAATCATGCACAGTGGAAGTAAGGGCAAAGCAGAGCATTATTATGTGACTGTTTAAAGCTGTAGTTATGCCAGTAGCTCTTACTACCCCGTTCAAAATGAGTTTTAAAATTTGACAAAGAACAGGAGTGGGCAATAGACAGAGTACGAGAAACACCAGTCCAGGCCGATGACCACACATGGCACACCAAAAGCATTTTAGTAAATGTTTATATGCCAGCATTTGTCAGTGGAATACACTGTCAGTCAGAAGTCAGAAAAATTCAGACAAGAAGTAAAGCAGAAAATGATCAGTACAGATTTTAAGAAGGAACATTTCAGAGCTGACAGGAAAACATGCTCTTGTGAAAACCAACTTGTGTGTCGTAGTAAGTAGAAACTTTGATAAAAGTCAGTCTCCTCTGCCTCAGCAGAGACAACAACCACCTGAGGTAGAATGAGTGAGATGAAGTTTTCTTACAGCTTTGACACTTTTGTGTGTCTTAGCTTCTTGTAATCTGTACGACTACACATCTGCCAGCTCCTGTCAGTTCTTGGGTGAATAACTTGGTTTGCATTAATAAGCTTGAAAAACAGCCAATATATATATGTGACTTTAAGATTTGGTGTACTTTGTTCTTGGTATCATGATATTTCTTACCAAGTAAGTTTCTTATCTTGTTTCTAAAATGCCAAATCCCTTTGCAGTCTGGAAACTGGTTTAGGTTTTGCTTTCAGACCTCTCCTTCTGTGGTAGGGAAACTCATGCAGGACAAAATGAGAAGAGTGACTTAGTGGAGAGAAGCCAGATTGTCACAGTGTTTGAAGCCTCTGAAGAGGCATGCAAGACTTCTTCAAAATCCTATTAGGCACAGTTTATTTGGCCCATGGCTTGTCTGTGTCAGAATTTTTAATCTTTAAAATGCGTGTCACTATATCCGTTCTCTGCCAGACAGGGCTCTATGGGGATATGTGTATTAAAAATAGTCAGTTCATGTGAATCTCAGACCATTTAAGTATGAAAGAGAGAGGTTGATACTTTACGTAAGCTGTTGATGCACTGCTGCCTCCACAGGGTAAAATGATTTTAATGGATTATGCTCATTTTAGTAGGTTAGAATTTTGTCCATCAATGGACAATGAGAGCAGGTTGTTTAAAGCAAACGTATATTGTGTTTGGCAATTTACTAGGATTTGGAGTGCAAAGAAAAACAGAGCTCTGACACAATTCACCGTGAAATTAAACAGCGGCTTAGCCCAGCAGCCAGCAGAAATCAGCGCTCTGCCAGAAACCAAAGTACTTCTCCCACACACAGATGTAATACCTATCTTCTACCACACTCTGCACAAATACAGGCACCTTGCAATGTCCCCTGGCAGTAAATAGACTTGGGCCATTTCAGATTAGGAGGAAACTTGTTCCAGGGAGAGTACAACCGTGGAAAACAGCCTATTACAAGATATCTCTGCTTTCATGGTTTCTCTGCATGTGGTTCATAACTTTTTCGTTCTTCTGGCATAGGTTAAAAATAAAAGTTTACCTTCTTTAATGCTCCCATGTATGGATGCAGTTATAGTAATACAAAAAAAATTAATCTTCATTGTTTATACTCTTAAAGGAACTAAAAAAATACTCCTTCCCTGCCAACCCCCACAGGCATGATAGCTTCCATTGAGCTAGAAAGTAAAATTGAATAATAATATTCATTAACAAGTCAAAACTAACCTGTGATGTGTGCATAACTGCTAGGTTTCTTAGATGCCTAGGAGACAACTGAGAAACAAAGATCAAAAATATGTTTGTAAATAGACTTTGTAAGTGAAAGATTAGACAGCCCGCACTCTCAGTCCCAGATTCTTCCTCTAAACCCTCGAACAGAAGGAGGGCTGGAGCCAGAACTGGAGCAGAAGCCCCACTCTCATTCAGCTTTCTAGCTCACTCTATGTTTAAACAGCTTATTGACTGCTACGGGTGGGAAATCTGGACTTCTAGTTTCAAGAAAGATAGTCAAAATGCAAGCTTCTATTTTGTCAGCATAAGAAAAACATGTCATAACCTCATATTTACGGGTAGTTTTCTTTCTGTCTCTTGGAGTATGCAGCCTTGTCTCTACTATGGCCTCTTACTTAGCTAAATGTCTAAAATGGGGATCTTGTGTAAAAAAAAAAAAAGGTATAGTTATTAAAGAGTAGCTTCATGTTTTTGCAGGAGAAAATGATGAGGTGAGGAAAGGCTAGACAGGGCTGGAAAACCATTTAGATTCCGTAGTGACAGTTCATGCAAAATTATAATGACCTGTTGTTTTCCTTCATGGTATAAAACCCCATGAACCTATAATGGTATCTATCTATACAGATATATATATCTACACACACACACACACACACACACACACACACACCTGTGTGAAGAAATAATCCAGCCAATACCCATGGCAGTCAGAAAAGGAGATCTCATTTGGAGGGCCACTAGAAAACACTTGTTTTATCAATTTCATAATGAAAATACCTCAGCAGCTAACATGGCATCTCCTGGGAAGTCAAAAGTATGAAGTATGTATTTCAAATATTTATGAGGACAGAGCTGAAAACTGAGAAGTGGGCCATTTATGGAAAACTTAACAATAAAAAATCTATTCATGCTAATATAAAACCTGTTGTAGGATCCCCATTCCAAATACATTCACTGATGTGTGAAAAACATTTGTCTGAACCTGGCACACTATCAGTAATTAATTGCAGTGAAGGGAAACTTAGACATGGTTTGCCAGCCTTAATTCTGGGTAAAACCAAAATGGAAGATGGACTGGTTACACGAAAGCCTACACAGTTGTAGTTCTGAGGCTTTGACCAAGGGTTATTTCAGAACATATGTGATGTCAGTGTGATTGCTGTCAGGTCTAGTATAATTTTGGTCCCATATGAGCTGACATGAATATTTTGTAGTACTGGCAATTTGCAAGGTGATAGATACACTGAAGGCAAGCACTCTGGTTAATTACTTTAAATGCAATCCCTTGGGCTTTTAAAGCATACAGGGATCTCAGGAGAGATTTCCATCCATATGTGTGTGTCATCACAATGCTAGAAGAACCATTAGTTGACTTAGAAAGGAGAATGAAACAGGCATGTGTGAAGTTCGGCTCAAAAGCACTTAGGAATGACATTTCCGTCCCCATAAAAAGTCACCATGCCCTTTGTTCATTCTTTTATTCTTTTAATCTCTGAACTCTCTTTTTGCTATTTCTTGAAAAGAATAGTCCCACAGTCTCTAATGGAACAGTGTGCAACATTTAAAATCTCATCAATGGAAAAAATAATCCAAGTTGTTTCATGGCATTAAATGACAAAACTGGACAAATACTGAAGTTTTTGCTGATTGCACTGGTTAACTGTGTATGTACTTCAGCAAATCCAGCTGCAATGAACCTCAATATTTATTATCATTTATCATTATGCTTTTTAAACAGCTTGGCCTTGATTCTTAGTTACAGTAGGCCCAGTTAAGAGTTTCAGACTGGAAGGAGAGAGAGAAGGCAGATTTCTTAATCTTCATAAGGCAAAGCCACCTTAGACTCTTTTAAAGTACAGGGGTGAGCTTGAGCTAGAAATGTCAGTAGTCTTCTGGCATTGAATGTATTTTCTGATAGGCATGTGTTGCTGGATTAATTTTTAATGTTAGGAGTCTCGACTGTGCCAAAGAGGAAGATGTAACTAGAGACCAGGCCTATCCTCATACATTAAGCAGAACCTGAATGCAAAGGAAAAATCTGTTCCAAATTTCTGGTGAGTAACAGAGAAGGCCAGTACAACACACCAGTGAGACTCAGTGTCTACTCTCCTCCAATCTTCACACACATTAAGGATGCTTACTACTCTGCTTTACATTGCAGTTCTGAATATATTTCTTTTACTCTTTTGGCTTAGCTGAATAACTGTCTAGGTGTGCAGAAGACTCTCTGAAGGGACAAAGTTCCAATGAAGATCTGAATAAATGCTTAAACAACATTAGTTTCTGTTCTGTTGCCATGAGACTACTACAAAGCCATACAGGGGGCATGAAGCTTAATTCCTGATTTAAACCATGCCTAAGAATTTTCTTGCTTTGACTATAAGATACTGAAATAAAATGGATGTAAAAAAATCTGTTAATATTTGCCAGGGAAAGAATATAATTAGTTTTGCAGGAAAGGGAAATAGGTGGGTTAAAAAACGTGTGGAAGAACTTCAGGTGACGGAATTTGCTGATCCGAAGAGCCACTGTTCAGAGAGGAGGGTGTACCTGGGTCCCACAATATCAGAAAGTGGTTTTCCAGATGTGAATTTCCTTTGCAGAGAGGATTCTCCTCTTCACCACTGACCCACATTCAGACCAGTTCCTTCTCACACACACAATTTCCTTGAGGCCATGCAGTATGCTCTACTGTAATTTTAATCCAATTTCTCCATACTTTGAAATAATCTCTCAGATTCTCTTGTCTGTAAAGGAGCATTCACAAGGAAAGTTCACAGAGAAGTCTGTATCTCCAGCAATGACCATGCTTCTCACTTGAGTTGCTTTCATCTCTATTACATCTTTAGCAATTTCACAGCATCTTGGGTGGCCACATTAAGCAAAGATGCAGAGATAAATTTCCAACAATTAACTACTTTGAGGTTTATTGCACGGGTTTTATAGAGGAGTCATTCCCAGTGAATTGCTGAGATAGACTATGACAGTGGTGGGAGGCTTCTCATTTTCTCTTGATTTTTCTTGCTACTGGGGGATTTCAGTACAACCTAATACCAAACCCCTCCAGCTAATCAGTGCTTGTGCTCTTGAGCTGTGCTTGGCATGGGGTCAAAACTGAGCAGTCTCAGAAGCTTCTTCTGGTTTCTGTGGTTTCTCCTTGAAAAAAAGAAATGAACTGGGAATGAGTGGTGAGCTCTGGGAAACCTTTCAGTCAACATTGCCCGAATTTCAGTTTTGTAATTAAAATATTATTATTGTCAGACACCATAGGCTGTGGGAGAAAATTTTAATTTGGCCTCTGGCTCTCTATAGCATATCAGTATAATGTGCTTTCACGCTGTGAGGACATGCTTCTGCTAGCCACTTTAGATAGCAAACATCATTTGTCAATAACTCCTTGTAGGATCATTTTCAAGTTCTGTGGAAATAAAATGAAGAGGAAAATTAGTTAAGCGAAAGCAGAAAGTACCATCTTTTGAAAATACTGTGTTGAAACACCTCCTAATGAGAATGTATTCAAATCCTATTAACCACTGTTGGCAAAACTGCTAGAAAACATGATACTAAACTGGGAATTTCCTGTTGCTGTGATTCCATCTCACTGTACATTTCTTTTTCTGAGAAGAGGGTTTTTGCAAAGTGCTGAAGTCAGATTTTGAAGGCTTTTGAAGACTTTTATTCCCACTCTAAAACAAGATAGCCTGAGTGTCAAAGGCAGTAGGCTAGTCTCTCTTTTTTATTTTTACTAGGAAGTAAAGTAGATTACCTCATCAAAGCTCTTTTTCTATATCTGTTTACTGTCTCCTTTATTAAGTAACAACTAAATATTAGAAGTTTGTCTTTCTCAGATGTATTTATAGGATGTCACAGTTTAAAGTCTCACACAGCAGAGAAATTTTAGGACTGCTGTAACCAAAACCAGTTTTCAAGACAAAGAACGCAGAATGAAATAATACTGTAACAGAAATGTTGTTGATATGTAACTGGAGAATATCTAACAACACACTATAATATGTACTTTTACAATTGTATTTGGTTACAATTATGTTCCTAAAATCATAAACTCAAGGAGATTTCTAACTTGTTAGTAAAACTACAAATCCTTAGGGCATCTGATACATTTGAAATTTATTACAGACTACCTTGACTTGGAGGAAGACTTGCTCTTCGGGGACATTAATTTTTAATCTGCTAAGCAGTGTGTCATTCCAGTGTGTGTGACTTTATCAGCCTCATGATAGAGAAAGACAAGTTGTTTAATTAAAACAGTTTAACTCCCAGGGAAAGCCATATTTATACTGGCTGTTTGGTAATGTTTAAAACTTTGTTTTGAATACATAAGGGTTCTTCTCATATGTATTAAGTAAATCATTCATATCTGTGATTCACATCCATCTCAGAAGGCATTGATGTAAGTGCTGTCACTGTGTTACCTTGTGAGCAGCTCTAAAGACCAACTGGGATGTGATACCTATTTAAGGGGACCATAAACCTTCTCTCAGACACCTCTGAAGTGATTTTTTTCAATCCACTGACCTTGGATCACCTGCTGTTTCTCTGTATGGGACAAGTACTTTTACAATGCAACCCTGTCCAACCCAAAAATGTCATGGGTGGTTATCAGATGTCATCTCAGGCTCAGTCTCTCACCTGATACTGAGTATGCAGTAATAGTCGAATACTTTCAACTTTTTCTTGTTCCCATGGGAATTTTTCCATACACGCACATAGTGCATGCAAAAACGAGTTACCTCATGTAGTCTGTATAATTTCACAGTCATTATCCTTGCAACACTTCAAGTGCAAGCTGTTGTCTTTATATCTGTGTCCAGAAACTTTTGGGTTTATTTTCCTTCTCCTACATGACTCAGACATCATCTGTGCCATTGAAATGTCCCCAAACCCTGATGAGGAATGCAGCATGAAGTTGCCTACAAGCTCTCTTTTGGCTAGAACTATGCCTCCCAGAAATAGGCATGGCATTGACTTTCCCCCATGTGAATCTCATGTCATCCTCCACTCCAGCAATTTACCGGCAGTCAATCACAAGCTGCTTTTGGCAGTAATTTGCTGTTTGTACACCTCTGCTCTACAGGTCAGGCCATGTTGATCAACCTCATGTTGATCCAGTCCTATTGAATCCATTAATTTTTCTTTCTTACACCTGTTGTGTTACATTATTGTAATTCTTCTCTTATGTTTCTCTAACCTCGCTGTGAATTATTTCTTTCTATTTTTTTTTCCTTGTTGCGCCTTGGGGTTGTTATAGTATGTAAACTATTTTTGTTCTCACTGCAAGCTGAGAGAAGTAAACTTTCATCTGGGCAAGAAAGGTTTTTAGGAAAAAATCCTCTGTACCTTGACATTTTCTCCAAGGCCTCTGAGAACTCTTTTGCTCATGGCCTTGAAAATGAGACAGCAACAACAGTTTTGTTTCATATCCCTTTAACTATGTGACCTTTTCTAAGACCTACGAGTGAGGCTTCCTAAAGGAGGGCTCTGACTGAGAGCTCAGGTGGGTTTAGCTGCTGCAGTTTGAGGTCTTACCCTTTCCTTCTGCAGGGATTTAGGGGCCCTGGTGCCTGGGGAAGGACGTGCAGCTTTTCTGCTGTAGCAGTGCCTGGCAGAAACTCTTCTCACCTGTTTTCTATCCCAGAGCAACCTGTTATTTACTGAAACAGATGAAATATTCAATGGTGAGTGAATATGCCTTACGGCTTCCAGGGAGGTCTTTCTGCATGCATCTGTGCAGATATCCCAGAAGATAACCATGTAATAAGTGTGAGTTCAAAAGCATGCTGTACAGAAGCAGCCTCTATTAAAAATAACAGTAGGAATAATAGTAGAAAGTAGCTTTTCAACAACTGAAGGTAATACAGAAGCCAGATTTGAAAGATGAAATACCTATGAAGCCCAGGGATATCTTTCAGATACTTTGAAATGCTTTCAGGGTAGAATATGATCTGGTGGATCACTGAGAAAAATGTTAGCTGACAGAGGGTCTGATGAGCCCCAATATTAAACAAACAAACAAGCAAGCAAACAAACAAACAAAACCCACCCCCCCAACAAACAAACTCCCCAAACCTAACAAATAAGCAAAAACAAACAAACAAACAAACAAAAGAAAGAAAAAAAGAAAGAGAAACACACTTCAGGAAAATAAAATTCCTCCTAATAGAGTCCTGAAGTTGTGTGAGTTTGAATATAAGAGTATATACCAGAGCAAATCAAAGGTCCATCTAGCTTAGTGCTACATCTCCTGAAGTACCATCAATGGAGGGGTAGGAGTGATACAGCCAAGGTGAACTTGTAGCAATATTACCCCAAATGCTACCTGGTCCTTCAGAAATGTGCATCTCAGATATCAGGCTTCCGTAGTGATATCTCCACAACAGGCTCCACCAACTTTATAATATAGAAAAAAAATTTGCATGCCACATTGTCATCAGAACTGATATTTAATTGCAGCACTTGGGACAAGCCCCTTGTCACTGAGGGCAGCATCTGCCAGCTCCAAACATCTCAAGATACCTGTGTGAACACAAATCTAAGAGGATAAATCAGTACTATTCAAAATCATGCTGATCACAGTGTTCAAACAAATAAAATAAAACTCATTATGAATAATGGTCTAAAAGGTGAAATGAATGTCTTGGCAAGATGGCAAATGGCATATGAAAGAGCAGGCTGGGGAGACTGTAAGAATGTTCTCATACATTGTGTCAGCCTCACATTCTTTAAAGTGTTTTAAATAAGTCTTATGTGGAGTGTGGTATTTTTGAGGGGGCTGCAATTCCCAGAGAGGGTTTCCAGGATGTTCTTGGTGGGAAACAGTTTAGATTTCCTGCTTTTGATGTGAGGCAAAACAAATATTTAAGAAAATGCCTTCTGCCATTGTGCAGCTTTAAAAAGCCAAATATTTATTAGTATTGATAATAACATAAGAAATAACACAAAATGCCAAATTTTCAATAGTAATAAACAAGTAATTTAATTATAATTAATATGTTAATCATGTTTTTATTGTAGCAGTAATGTACAGTAATGTTTTGCTGGTTTCACACAGCAGAGCAGCTTCTGACTTTCTGTAGATACCTAAAGTAACTGCAACACAGCGTGAATTGCATGACAGCACATGAGTTTGGTGTGTCAGTGCATTTGGACTGTTCTTCAGTAACTCAACCAAGATACTCAGCACCTGGAAAATAAACAAAAATCAACAAAACCCAGACTCAGTAATTTCATCAATGCACAGGTCTCTGCAGCTGGCATTTGGATCTTCAGTTTGTCTTGAAAGAGAGGAGAATGGTCTGTATCATCTTTTTTCTTCAGATCTAAACCTGTTTGAGACCCTCAGAAGAGGCGCTGCCATCTCTGAGAGACTCGTGTGCTCACGTCATGGAAAAGCATTAAATCTGTCACATTCAACAGATCTCAGTGACAAACCAGCTAATCTCTGGTCCACCTCTCACCACCAGATGCACCCAAACAGAGAGTACCTCTGAAGTGCCCTCTCTAAATACCATATTTAGAAAAAGTAACTTTCTGTTTGAGATCATGTTAAATTTTTGAGTGGAGAAATGTGCCTGCCACCTCCACAGAAAGTCCATGCTTTCAAAGTTTTCTTATATCTAGAGCAGACAGAGTTTCAAACTGCGAGTGTTAGCTAGGGCCAGGCAAGGTGTCTTGCATTCTACTTTGGGAAATGAGATTTTCTGCAGAAGTTGTGTTATTGTGATTATCTATGTTGTTCTTAATTCAGTATGAGACAAGTAATGACATATTGCTTGAGGCTAAGTTCTGAAATTAGAAATTGAAGTCAGGACAGAACCCAGATGTTGGCTTAATAAGCATTATGCTGTGCTGCCTGCTCTCTGCTTCACACCAGCCCTTTGTGCTTCTGGGACACTGAAATGTTGTGGTTTGAAATGGCAAAACCTCCAGTGATTTTCAGCAATTTTATGCATTAAATGTTGAGCTGAACGAGTGCTTTGTGGTGCTTCCCTGCGAGCTCTCAGTGGTTGTGATATTAAGCCCCTCAAGGTTTGAGCCCCTCAAGATGTGAATCAAAATTTGCAAATCCTTTTTGTTTTTTTTTTTTTAAGTTGTTAATCAGTAGTTATAGCTGAGCACTGATAATTAAGCAATTGCACTGTGGATTTTGTATGCTAGACTAATCTTTTGTTTTAAGAAAAACAGAACAGTCAACAGAACTGAGCAGGAACTGGGGGAAAGGTAATTACAGCAGGGGGAGATGGTGACCACTGACTCACCACCTACTAAAAATCGAGGAAAGAACTGTGCATGCAGACCAGTTAACACGAGAAGCAAGAGTCACAGCTAGCAAAGAGGGGGTTGAGTGTTTATTAATGAAAAAGTTGTGTGATCTGTAACCAGTGAGTGCTGATGTCTTTGTTAAAATGCATAAATAGTGATAAGTCAGGGTAAAGTTTGGTGGGTTACCCACTGGCTTCCTTATTTGCAGAAACTAGAATAAAAAAGTAGAAACACCTCACCTTGGTGTGTGAATCATCACTGAGCATCATGTAACAAGATTCCAGAGAACAGCTGGAATGGGAATGAACTGTCAGCAGAGTTTGTCAGAAATACCTTTCCTCTCTTCTGCCCAGTTTTTAGAATTCCTACCTCATGGTGCTTTTTAAAGTTCAAGAAAATAGGCATTTTCACCACTTTCCCTGCATGCTTGAGAAGTGCATGTAAAATATACTTGCTCCAAAGTTCTTATACTGCCACAGACTGGTTACTTTTACATTTCCTGCTTATAATCAGCAGGCGTTTTCCAACTGAGTGGATTTTCCTTTGAGAAATCTTCCGTAAATGCATAAGGGTGACACCAGACATCCAGTCACTAGTTGGGTTCCACAGGGCTCCATTCTCAGCCTGGTTCTTTTCAGCATCTTCATTAACAGCTTGGATACAGGACTCGAAGGAACATCAAGTAAGTTTTGGGAACCACAATATAATAAGATGATAAACCATTAGAGACCACCCAAGGGAGGGCAATGAGATGGTGAAGGGCCTTGAGGGGAAGCCATATGAGGAGTGGCTGAGGTGACTTGGCCTGCTCAGCCTGGAAAAGAGGAAACTGGTCTACAACATCCTTATGAGGGGAAAATGAGGGCAGGTACGGATCTCTTTGTTCTCATGACCAGAACTCAAGGAAATGGCATGAAGCTGAGTCAGGAAAGGTTTAGGTTGGATATCAGGAAAAAGTTTTTCACCCAGAGTGTGGTTGGGCTCCACAGGAAAGTGATCACAGCACCAAGCTTGTCTGACTTCAAGAAGTATTTGGGCAACAGTCTTGGGCATCCTGTGGTGTGAATCTTTGGGTGTCTTGCACAGGGGCAGGAGATGGACTTGATAATCCTGATGATTCCTTTTCAACTCAGCTTATTTTATGATTCTGTGAGTTTTAAAGGAGCTTACACTTGCAGGTACTGAAGATCAACAGTATTGAGTGCTGCTGAATGATCCTTCCAAAGATGTGTTTAAGGCCACAGACTTCAGAGAAATACAAAACTCTATGAACACTTCCCTTATTAAAACATCCATCTTTCTGGAGATGACCTACAAACAGCAGGTTTAGGTTAAGACTTCATCTGGACCACATGAATAAAATTCTGCTGTTTTTCCTATCTGTGACAGACAAACATAGTGTAAAGCACAACAAAAGTTCATTTGAGCTTGGCCATTGCAGTTTATTTTACAAGAGGAATCCAGCGAGCACTACTGGGACTCAGCAATGACAAAAACCAAGCATGCAGTTAGGGATGTGCAGCCCACTTGCCAGACCAAGGCTGAGTGCTGTACAGAAAGAGGAAAAATTAAATACTCTGTACATATATACAGCAAGGATGCAACGTATTAACTTCTTGATCTTACTTCTGTTCTTGAAATGTGCCAGGAAAGTTCAGAGTGGGTGGGACTTTGGCCAGGTGGGCTTCAACTTTCCTGTGAGTTAATGGAATGGATTTTTCATTCCCTTTGCTCACAATCTAACCCTTCCTACAGTGCATTGCATTAGTCTTTGTTTGTTATATCTTGTAAAAGGGAAAGAAGTAGCATCTTGATGCAATTTAGAAAGTTAACTTGGATTCATTGTTGGGCTCTCTAAGCAACCTGGTCTAGATGTCCCTACTGATGGTAGTGAGATTGAGCTAGATGGCTTTTAAAAGTCCTTCCTGATCCAAACTATTCTGTGATTCTTGGATTAATGTGTTTGTCCACCTCTAGAGGGAGATCAGGTTTGTGTCTGCTGGATTCCTGGTGCTGGGAATAGAACGCTCAGGCTTAGACATGTTACTTGGCTAAATCATTCTATACAGGAGTCAGAAATATAACCCAAAGAGAAACTCCTGAAGTACATGTAACAGTAATCAGCTAGAGCATACTTTTGTGTTTCTTTCTGTCCTTTAAATGTTCTGCATACTCTTATGTGTTTCTTGACTTTGAGAGGCTGTAAATTGTAATGACTCATTGGCATTAATTGTGACCAGAGAGCTAATGTTTTTATATCGAGCTAGTTTTCTGCAATTTTAGAGCCAAATATGAAAGAACAGGGAAATCTGAGTAACCTGCGTTTGAATTCCCCCTTCTACATAGTTAAGTCATCTTTTTCAGAAAAATCCCAGTTCTGGAAAAGGAAATCTCTCCCAAATTAAGGACCAGACTGGAAAAACGTGCATCTTTGTCTGTCTGTGTTTCATTTTTCTGGATTACAGTAGAGCAAAATTTATTAAAGAGACGTCCTCAGGGACAGTGTGAAATTTAGTTAATTGTGAAGCAAAACAACCCTCACCTGTGTACTAGAGCCTTATCACTGTTCAGGAAGTCACACTAAAATGAACTTAAATTTAAGTTTATGCACAAATCTCACTAAGTACGTGCTAAGCAGCCTTCCAGGGGACAAATACTCTGAACAGCTATAAGAGCTGTTAACATGTTGCAATCCCAGGATAAAAACTGCTATAGAAACAAAAATCAGTGGTAATCAGGATAAGATCCTCAACACATTTAAATCCTCTTATTTTCTATGATTTTAACTTAAGCATCCATTTTTTAAACAAAAATTAAAAATGCTCAAATTTAAATATTGCTCTTTAATTGCAATTATGTTTCATGAAACCTGTTCTAGATAACACAAAATAATTGCAAATGTGTTGCCAGACTACATGGAGAATAGAATAACTTACACCAACATTGACCAAAATAGCTAAGCAAGTAATTTTGCTTATATATTTTAATAGCTGTAAGAGCAAAACTGCAATCCCAAATGCCACACTATTATTAAGTCCTTTAATAGTACACAAAGGGCAGAAAAAATACCTTGTGTATATATCTCAATGAGCATTTAAGTCCTAATTCTTGCTTGACTCAGTAAATTAGTAGCAGTGCTCCTATATAATTTATTTGACATATGTGTTACCTTTTCCCTTTATCCTTATGAGTATTTTATTGCGCCTTCTTTTTTATAGACATGAATTTCTTAGTTAGGTAAACAAGTGTGTATTAAGAATGTATGTGATTTATGTGCACAAACAGTTCTTGACATATCCATGGTTTTCCATGATACTTTTTCTAGATTTACATCAATAAGTAAGACCTGGCCTTGTTTCTGTGAGTATAAAAGGCTTGGACAAGGTAGGTTTATGGTGAAGCAATAGTTAAATGAAACATTAATTCAGAACTTTACTGACAGGATCTCTCTGTGCTTTGAGGAAAGAGTATGGAAAACATATGCTCACCTCAGTATGCTTGGCTGAATGTGCTGCAAGATTTTTTGTGTTTGCTTCTCCCTTCAAAAGAGTTTCTCCATTCCCCTACAAACCCCAATGACTATAATTCACCTATTTTCCTCTTAGGGAACTTCCTGTTTGTTGGTTAAACAGTGTCCTGTATCATCTTTGGCTGAGACGGTGTTGAAATGCAGCATGATAATGCCAGTGAACTGAACATGTACAGAAGCATTTAAAGGCACAAACCCTCAACTGCTACTGGTTTTCAGGAGGTCTTTGTCATTTTTTGGTTCATGGCAACTACTATACTGCTGGTTTAATGGTTAGCTTGTGGTAAGGACCTTTTCTTGTAGGTACTGTTGGGAGCAGTGCCTCTGTTCTGGAAGACAAAATTTTTGTCAGAGGAATGGGACCTGACCAAGCAGGTAAGTGAACCTTGGGAGAGTCAGTCTAGTTGGACAGTTAGAAAAGCCAGTAGATGTGGGTAACACAACCACTTATTTGTATGGCTTATCATCTGGTTCCCAAAGGCTGCAGGAGTCTGGAAGTTCATAAGAAGTTTGTAGGAAGCTAAAAGTTTCCCAAAGAACTTTTTCAAAATTAATATTCTAATGTTACACTTTAATTTTTATTTTTTTATTAAATATTAATCTGTCTTTTAAATGTTAAGGATTACCTCTGTCTGAAAAGGAATATTTTATCCTTTGTGGATACTTTGTATTTGGAAGTGGTGCTGGTATCCAATGAGAACTGTGTCTGGAAGTGGGAATGTGCATTTGTAATATTTTTAGCAGAATTTTTTAAACATAAGTGGCAAGTAATAGCTGTGGTATTGAAACACTGTTGCTTTACAACTGCAGAATAGTCATTAACATTGTTAATGCAGTGTACATACTCTGAGGAAAGGTTCTATTCTTTTCCTTTGCAGTAATTAGAAATTACCATGCTGATCTGCATACTTGGCTTTCATGACTAGTGTAATAAAATTGTCTTGTGCTTCTGTGTAATCGCAATATTTACTCACTTCCTCTGCTTGTTTCTTCTCTTCATCTTTTGATAATTTTAAATTATGAAAAGTAGGAAAATTCTTCTGCAAAGTCTGCACAGACCCTGGTAAAATACAAGTCTCTTCTGGGGTCATATATCACACTACCATCACAGCCAATTTTTAAGATTATTTTTCTCTCCTCTGACTTCTGCAGTCAACTGTCTTTGTCTTGTGTTTTACACTCTCCTCAGGTGTATCTTGCTGTTTATACTGCTCTGGCTTAGATACAATAATCATACAAGTTGATAAAAGTGTAGAAGAGGTTTCCTTTTTTTTTTTTTTTTGTCATATCAGAGAATATGCCCTTGAATGGATCATATTTGTCTCAGTTTCCTGTTTAAAATTATTATCAGTTTTCTGATCAGCTCCAGTCTTAGATGATTATGTAGGTTAGTAGGAAGTTAAGCCCCATGCAAGCACTCACTCTTTTCCTCCCCACAGCAGGATGTGGGAGAAAATGGGAAGGGCAAAAGGGAGGAAACTGGTGGGTCATGATAGACAATGCAACAGATAAATCAAAAGTTGCACGTGAAAGCAAAGTGAAACAAAGAATTTGTTCACCACGTCCCATAGGCAGGCAGGTGTTCAGTCCCTCTGAGGGAAGCAAGGCTCCATCACATATAATGGTTACTTGGAAAGACAATGTCATCACCCCCAACGTTCCCACCCTTCTTCCCCCAGTTTTATGTGCTGAACATCATGCCGTGTGATCTGGAATATCCCTTGGGTCAGTTGGGGTCAGCTGTCCTTGCTGTGTCCCCTCTCAGCTCCTTGTGGACTCGCAGCACACTGACTGGTGGGGTGGGGTGAGGTGAGAAGCTGAAATGGCCTTGACACTCTGCAAGTACTGCTCAGCAACAACTAAAACATCCCTCTGTTGATTTGGCCACAAATTCAATGCACAGCACCGTAAGAGGTGCTATGAAGGAAACCAGGTATATTTCAGCCAAGTCAGTACAGATGATTCACCTTGGGGAACTGCCTACCCTGTCTGACCATGTGTTTAAACTATGAGAGATGGGGTGGTGCCTTGCTCAGTGTTTGTAGAAGATGCTTTCTTTAGAGTAAATTGCAGTTTGGGGAACTCATAAAAACTCTGGTGGTGTTGCAACTTCCTTCTTGATGTGTCACGTTGCAAACTATTTGGTTTTGATTGCTATGCTTTCTGCCATACTCAAGGAGGTATTTCCTTAGTAAATGCTCCCTATTGTCTCATTGTATGTAAAACACTCTCAGTAGCAGCCAGTGAGATGCCCTCTTGTCCCCTCAAGCTCTCAAATGTCATTTCAAGGATATAATCTTGCTAAGAGAATGAAGACTATGAACAGGCAGCACCAAACAAAAATTTGCAAGGCCCACTTTTTTTTTTTTTCTTCCATCCCTCCTTTCCATTTTTCAAACTGCTTGTTCTTTGCTGATCAAGCTACATTTTAGCCCATCTAAAAATAATTTGCAGAATTTATGTTTCAGAAGGATGAATACTTGCTGCAAGGTAATCTTTCATGGAAGCACTTATATCTCAATATATGACTCAGAATAGGGTTCAAGCAAACTCTCATAAACAAGATTTATTTTACCATTTAGCTGTAATAAAATTGTGCCTTGAATTGTACTGTCTTTAAGTCACACACAAAGAAATGGATTAGACATTAATACTCAATATTAAACCCCTTCTTTTATTCAGTTGGTGTAAGAGACTTTTTACTTATTTTTAAAATTCTGCATTTATGCAATTTCAGAATAGATTGGTTTTTGCAGAAAAGAGAAATGTGTATCTTATTTATCTATTTTTTTCTAAATTTTCTGAAAACGTCACATATTAATAAAATAAGAACTTTCACTATTTGTGTTCCCTTAACCTGAGTAATTTACACAGTTGAACTCAGCATTGAAAGAAATGTAATGTGATTTCTGTTTGGTCTTGAGTATGGGTGATGTTGAAAATGATGTTTTAACTGTGTTGAAATATTTGACCTTATACAGTATTGTGTGAGCATATTCACAAAAAGACAAGTTTCCAAATAAACAAAGTATGAATTCACATTCTTTCCCTTTTCCAATATTTCCTCTTTTGAATTTTCATTTACAGTAATTTTTGCAATTCCTCTTTTGTTTAAACTCAGTATCATCCTTATCAGGCTTTTGTGGTGGCCTTCTGGGTATTCTGTACTTCCCAAGCTTTAATTAAGATATTTTTATTTTTAAGAGGTGCCATAATATTTGGTTTCTTTTTCAAGAAGGAACACAATTGATGCCTCTTAGAAGTTGGACTATCAGGTATAGACAAGCATGATCTGCATGTCTTATCTGCTGGACAACCACTCTGGAGCTGACCTTCTCTAGAATCAAGGGTGGGACCAGTTAAGTCAGCCAAATTCTCCTGAGAAATCATCTACTGGGGAAGAAGAAAATGTGGTGAATGTGTTTAAGTAACTCCTCTTTAAAAGCTGTGCCTTCCAAAAGCATAGACACTTGGGATGTCGTCCTGCTTTGGAGGATGGTTTTACCTACCTATGCAGGAGATGATTTACAAGAGTTGGTTATACATAACAAAAGACCTCTATAATTTATATGAGTGAAAACCAAAGAAAGAATAATAACTCTTTTCTTTGATGCTTATATGATACCAGTACTGGATTATAACTACAAGTGATTTACTTGGAGGGTGAATGATGATTACCTTGCACCACTTCTGTATGCAAATGCCAAGCCCATGATGCTCCTTGGAATACTCTCGTCTGTCCTACTTTGCATATGAAAGATATACATAAAGGGTGTATGAAGTCCTTCCTCCTTTTCTTCCTTCAGTTTTTCAAGCTGAGCAATACTTTAGTGATTTTCAGTACATTCAATAACCTTTTTATTTTTCAGGTACAAAATACAGATATTTAGTTCTGCACAGCAATGCAGCTTTATGTGAGTTTGTTACCTGCCCATCGATAATACCTATGGAGAAGTCATAGTAAATAGAAAAGTCCTCCATACCTCCTTCAAGCATAATCAGCTTATAAACACAGCTAAAAGTCAGTACTGTTTTCCTCCTGGGCAAAGCTGCTTTCTAGATGGGAAAAAGATTTTAATTTTACAAGTCAAAGCCTTTGGAATCTCCACCATGGGCAATATTACCTCACCATACCTTGTACTGCTAGTCTTTAATTTAAAATGCAGTTAAAGCCCACATAAAGACCCTGAGGGTCTTACCTTTATATCACTGCCTTTGGTGCAGTTGCACCAAAAGCCAGAAAGCCCAGGCTGTAAAGGAGAACCAGGGAAAAGAGGCAGCCAGGCAGCTTTTTAGTTTACAACTGAAATTTTTTCAAGCATAACATTTTCTGAACCATTGTACTTCTCTAAAAAAACTGATAGTTTGCAAAGAAAGACTGCACCAAATTTGAGAAAGTGAGGAATTATTTTCAAAGAATATGTTCAGTGAGTGATGGAATGGAGATTCTGGAGGACTGAGAAAGCCATTTTTCTGCATGGTGTCACAAATGTTCCCTTCAGCTACAAAAGGTGCATGTATCTTCCCTTCAAGTTTTATTTGTGAACTATTACAATCACAGCAGGTTTGGGGTTTTGGGTGGGAGGTTTTATGCCTTTGTGTTCGTTTTTTTTATGTTTGTTTGTTTGTTTGGTTTTTTTTTTTTTTTTTTTTTTTTTTTTTTTTTTTTTTTTTTTTTTTTTTTTTTTTTTTTTTTTTTTTTTTTTTTTTTTTTTTTTTTTTTTTTTTTTTTTTGTTTTTTTTTTGTTTGTTTTGTTTTTGTTTTTGTTTTGTTTTTGTTTTTGTTTTTGTTTTTGTTTTTTTTAGTGTTATGTTATTTAGAGCTCGTGGTGTTGATATAGATATGAATCATTCCTTCAGCTCTTTGGGGGCAGTTCACATCTCAATTTACAGGTGTAAATCAATGACAGATAAATGGTTGTAAGATCATTCCTTGCTAAGAACTGGCTGAAATTGGCATCTCTTTAGCTCTTGCTCAGTCACACAAATGTGCATGAAAGACTATATTTACAGTGACCCTGCAGTGTGCAAGTGAAGAAAAGTAACTGAAATATGAGATTGCTGTTGAAGTCTACTCATTTGGAGTCTTTCTACACTCTGCAGTGTTGCTGTGCAAATGCTATTTAGGTCTGTTCTCAATTTTTCTGTTGTTTTCCTTTGATGATCAGAGATCTACTATGAAGACAGGCTCTGGGGAGATCATATGCCACCTCCCAACATCCCAGGGGCTACAAGAAAGCCCCTGAGGACCTTTTACAAAGGCATGCAGTGCTAGGATGAGACGTTATGGCTTCAAACTGAAGAGGGCAAATTTAGATGAGATATTAGGAAGAAATTCTCTATGGAGGTGGTGAGGAACAGGCACAGGTTGTCCAGAGATGCTGTGGATGCTCCATCCCTGAAGGTGTTTAAGGCCGGGTTAGATGGAGCTTTGAGCAACCTGGTCTAGTACCCCTGGCCATGGTGGGGGGATTTGAAGAAGATGAGCCTTAATGTCTCTTCCAACACAAAACAATTCTGTGATTCTATTGCTGGAGCAAGTGATGAAAACACAGGATCTTCAATGCCAAACTATAGCACCATATTTAATATACAGTGCAACCTGCTATTTGCTTATAAACTCTTTGTATCCTGTCATTTAAATGTGCAATGAAGGTATTTGTGGATTGACTTTGATGTGAATTCATGGGGGTAAAAATGCCAGAGCCTTTCATTTCCATTGCAATAATACTTTGAAACAGAATATCCTTTGTTTATAGGGTTTCCTTTTAAGAGGTACTCAGTGCTTCTTGAACTTGCATTCATTTTTTGCTCTGACCACTGTGAGATTTGTAAATCCATTTGTGCCTCAAAGCAAGAAAATGTTTTGCTTCTATTCAAGAAAGCCTGTCAACAACAAAGCACCAACACGGTTGTTTATTCTCTCAGTGATAGATTTCTCCTTTGCTTCAGTATCTGCGCTCATTGAGTTTAAAATGTAAAGCTGCTTATTGTGCAAGTCATGGGATTCTTTAGGATTTAAAAGAAGGGAAACATATCAAATAGCAGAGCAACACTTTCTGAGTGCTTATCTGGCAGACTAGAGAACCCTGATATTTCACTTGAATCAACTGTTTAAATGAGCAGTTTAATGACAGTCATTATTTGTGCAAGATTTGCTCATGTAGCAAATTGAGTATTTATACAAAGAATAGAAGCTTGATGAAACAGAGTTAAGAAATGCATGCCAAACCATCCTGTTTCCACATTCTTTTACATTAGAAGATGTACTCTTTGTCCATAAATGGAAAAATTTGTATAACTTAATAAGAAAACAGTTAAATGTGTTCCTCTGAATTTTAATTAGGTTTATTACATTCTAGGAAAAATATGAAGCCTTCTTCTTGTTAAGTCCTTTTGAATGTGTCACAAAAAAATTATTTTTCTCTACCATGCAGGTTGCTATTTGTGGGCAAAAAGAACCCATAAAATGATCCAAGAAATGTGTTTCTACTTGCTGAAGGGGACTTAGTAGCCGGGCTTTCACAGCCACAAGTTTTCTTATTTATATGGAATAGGATTCATCTTATCCACAATGTCTGCAGTCTATGTGCTTATATCTAATGGACATAAATCATCTGGCTTGTTTTATATGCACCTCACTTTGGGATGAGATGTGTAGTCCCTTGTAAGGCCATTCATCTCTGTGGAGTATGATGAGATCCCAGTGAAACCATCTCAGACCTAGACTCTTGAATTTTACATGTCTATTTTTGATCTGGCAAATCCTTCAATTTTTTTAGGGCAAATCCTAGCCCTATTAATGGAGAAAAGTATTCTATGAATTTTATGCACTTTTAGTATAAAAATTTCCTATGGACATAATTTTCAGCTACACTTTTACAGTTTCTGTGTTTGTAGGAATTTGGCCCTTGTTAGAGGCACCATTTTTTTCTAGCTCATATGTTTTTTGAAATCTCTACCACTTTGAGGGAAGAAGGAAAGATAAGACACTGAAAGAGTACTGTAAAAACTCCTGCCCCTGTGTTTTATCCCAAAAAGTGACTCTGGAGCACTCAATTTGTGGAATAACATTCTTTTATCAAAAGATATGGCTAGAGTCTCTCTGGTCTCATTAAGGGTGAGAGTATGTGAGTGCTCTTACATTCATTTTATGTATGTGTTCTGATACATTTGCCCAGAAAAATGCTTGGATAGCTGCTGGATGGATTATGTAAAATAGTTATAGAAGTAATGGCATGTGATCTGTACATAATTTTAGATGGTAGAAACTCAGTTGCCTGCAATGAAGTGCATAGAAATGAATTTATAAACCAAGAATTATATACTAACATTTTTTCAGCAATGATTTTTAATACAAAATAAATTCAGTGATGAGTGTGGCATATTCATGGCAACTGAAGAATTAAGTTGAAGAAATTGCTTTCCATAAAATTGTTTTCCTACTCTAGCTATTAACAACACAAATATTGAAATATCTTTTGCAGAATACAAATAGGTATTTACATTAAAATCAACAGTTTAATCAGGAAGAGAATGCAGGTCATATAATAAATTACTTTTGATGCTAATTTATTCCATATTTGCAGAAGGCTTGTCTTTTCCATGCACAATCATTTGAGTAAGGAACATTGAATTCTCAGGGAACATTCTATAGATATATGCATATATGGATGGGATGGGGCTCTGAGCAACCTGCTCTAGAGGAGGGCTTGTCCATGGCAAGGGGGTTGGAATGAGATGATTTTTAAGATCCCATCCAACCCAAGCCTTTCTATGACATTTGCATACAGCAGTTTATCTCCGCAAGATAGATAATGTAGATATATATGCCTCATGCAGTGTAGCCGCTCTACTGGCACTTGTGCTATAGCTCACAAATCCCCTTGCAGTTCTGTCAGCTGAAGACTTTTCTATCTTAGCTGCTTCTCTTTTCACCCCTTTTCCCTCACCCTTGATGATTTTGCTGGATGTGGTGCTTCACAACCTTCTTTATTGAAAGAACAGAATAGAATAGCATAATAAATTAACGAGTGTGCTTTACATACCCAACTTTGGAAGGATACTGTTGGCAAGACAGTGTGACACGGAACTGGCAGTGGTTCTATCAGTCACTTCTAAAAGGGGATGTGCACTCCAGCCCTGCCTTAGCTGTAGCACGTGGGATAATACATCTGGGTCTGCACAGAGCTGCTTTAGATCATGACTCCTTTGGTGACGCAGGGCTGGTTGACTAGGTATGCAATGTTATGCTAATGTAGTTTTTTCTGTGGCCCAGTTTAATACTCTGCAACATTCTGCACTATGCTGTGCAGCACAAGGTTACTGAGGAGTAGTGTGGGAATTGCCACAAGGTGCTCTGTTGTACTGTATAGACATAGGGTTTGAGATGCAAAAGGGAATTAGACAGAAGCAGTCAAAGCACAAAAACCTGCAGTGCATCCTTAGCCCTCTCACCTTCCCCTATGTAAGTCTTGGCAGGATGTTGAAACTTATTCCGAGCACGTAGAACTAGTATGAATTGACTAGGAAAAGCAGAGCTGTATTAATGAAAAAGAGTCATAGCAGCTGGAAATTATTGTACAAAACAGTGAACAAATGCAAGTTAACACACTCAAGGCTTTATGATGATTATTCACAATTTGTTTTAAAGTGTTACTAAAGAGACCTACCATTACTTGCTTTATGTTTGTTTTATACAACAAAGAACACATGAATTTACAACAGTATGAATCTCTGCCACACACATGCCTGTGATGTCCTCCACAGTCCTTTGTTATGAACAGCAATTTGGTCAAAAATCAAATTAGGCAATGAATTTGCATGGAATTCTGTCCTTCTGGTTTGTAGGGCTGCAAAGAAAATAGATCAGTGGCATTCCAGTTTAGTTTCAGATCAAGCAAGAAAATGTCGCTATGTCAGTAAGGCTGTTTTGACTCAAGGCCACATTTTTGTCCTCCCACTGTAGTAAATCTGATAAAGATGAAAAACTGGAATAAAGGGTCGGCAGTTTGAAAGGGGTGTTATACTCAAAGATTGTTCATCTTCAAATTATCTCTTAGCCATCAAAGCGTTTGGACATCAGGTTATTTAGAGATTGGTTTTGTGTAAGAACTAGCACCCAGGTTTTTCTTTTAAATATATTCAGAGATTTGGAAAAGAGCTTCCCCTTTCCCACTATGTAATTCTAAAGAAACCCACATGTAAGGATTGCATTTAGGCACATTTTCACAGACTTTCATAACCATGAAGTGCACTTCGCCATAGCACTGAAACTTCATGTCCAGGGAGAATCTTAATTTTTTAGGTATAAAAAATGTCCAGTGAAAGTATGAAGAAATTATCAGCCTGATTTGAGACATCCTGTAATAGGTATCTTTCCCCCCCCTCCCCCCCCTCCTTCCTTCAGTATAATAAACAACATATGGTTTTGTAGCTTGGTGGGGTTTTTTTGTTTGTTTGATTTGGTTTGGGTTTTTTTGTTTTGTTTTGTTTTTTTTTACTTTGTTTGTTTTTCTTAGAGGAAAGTAAAGTTGGCCTTCTTCAGAGGTGGATTGCTCTCATGTTACTGTATAGAATTGGGTGATTGGGATATAGGGAATCCACCATGTGACTTATGGGATGATATTTTATAGTATCCTCAGGTCAGGTTTGAACAACAGCCTTATAAATCACAGTGGTGTCTGGAGACAACAAAGTAGTCTCAAAAGACAATGCAGTAGATAAAAGTAAAAATAAATATATGCTGGCTTAGACTAAAGCTGATTTAAGTCTTTTCACTGAAATGATCACTAAACTCAAGACATTTCTGCTAGAAAAAAAAATATGACAAATTAACTGCGGAGAACAAAATAGTGTATTCTAAAAGTAATCTTTGTGTTTTCTGTCTGACAAAAATCTGTTTAAATCCTTTTAAAATATTAAAGGACCCTCTAAAGATATTCCCTGATGGCTTCAATAGTGACTGACCTCTTCAAACTCATGGTGAGCTGGATAAATTGAGAAGCTGAATCCACAGGATTAGTTTGTCTGGAAAACAAGAGAGAAAGGTAGGACGATGGAAGTTTATTAAAGTTAAAAAATAGTTTTGTTTTCTAGATTCCATTTGAGCTTAAAAGGAGTTTGTGAGCTTCAAAATCCTGTAGAGACTTGACAGCTCAGAATGCAGTAAGCTAAATTTGTTGTAAAAATTATTTCTTTTGGCAGTAACACTGTTCTATGAATATTAATGATTCAACTTAGCATACATTTGAATTCTGTGGATGGCATCCGCAAGGACCTCTGTAGAGGCTCTTCTTAATTTCACCAGCCATGAAATATAATTCTGTTTCAAGGGGGGAAAAAAGCATAACAAAGACTCTTTTACTTGTCTGTGAATCACTTGACTCACAGTTGGCTTTCAGCTGTACAGTGTTCCTCCTAACCTGTTGGGAGCTGAGATGCTTTTCCATGTAATTCCCAGAGCTGGAATTCACAATCAGGAGGCTTGATATGTGTTGCTGTTATGTCTTCTTGAGTGGACACAAGAGAACAACCTCTCACTGCCAAACACCTGCAATATCTATATTTGCACTGATGAAACTTCTCCTGCTAACATATTCAAGGGCCATAGAATAAACACCTTCTTTAAACTTTTCATAGAAAAGAGCCAGGAAGAAAATTTAGGTCCTGAGTATGCTCCAAAATGTGCAGCAATTTTTGTTTATCCCAAGGACAAGCAATAAGCGAGGTCAGCACAAAGAAAATGAGAGGTGGAGAGGTTCTCAAATAGACATGCTTGTTTGGCAGCTAATTGTGGATTGTCCAGAATGGTATTGCTTCTGGCAAAGGTAATGCAGAGCTCTGTGAGGTCAGGATCCTGGATGGACCTGAGACCAACTGCTATTTAAAAGTGTGGGGTAGCAATGACAGCCGGCAGCTCCACAAGGGCAGGTGAGCTGTGTGTTGAGAATGACCACCAACCATTATCTCAGCAAGGGATCTGAAATTATAAAGGTCGTGATAAGATCCAAAAATAATGTCTTGGATCAGCCTTGGTACAACAATTGCCTGGAAAGTTTGTGGTCCTGGGACCTGAACCAGAAAATCAAGTCAGTGGGCAAAGGATCAGGATTAAGGAGCTGTGAGACTTGACAGTGGCAGGGGGTGAAGGGCAAGACTTTCAGCTTGAAGGCTTCATGCTAGGGGAGGACAGAGGAGCCTGCATTGAGCCTCCTTCTAGCTCCTCCTTCACACCAGCTCTTACCAACCAGGTGGTTCTGAGTGTGGGAAACTAAACTCCCACAACCAGTATGGCTTGGACTAAGAATTATGGTTGAAAGGCACCTATGAAGGTCATTTAGTCCAACCTTTCTGCAATAAGCATGGATGTCCTCATTTAGATCAGGCTGTTCTCAGCTCCTCCAACCTGACTTTGAGCACTTCCAGGGATGGGGCATCTAGCACCTCTCTGGGCAGCCTATTATGGTGTTTCATGGCCTTTATAACGGAAAATTTCTTCCTTATATCTAGTCTCAACCTACCAGCTTGTAGTTTAAAACCATTACCCTTTGTCCAATCACTACAGGCCCTACTAAAAAGTCTGTCCCAATCTGTCTTATAAACCCTTTTGAAGTGTGAAAAGGTCACAATAACGTCTCCCTGGCACTCTCTCTAGCTTGAACACCCCCAGCCTCTTCTTATAGGAGAGATGCTCCATCCCTCTGACGATTTCTCCTGGACCTACTTCAACAGGTCCATGATGAGGACCCCAGAGTTGGATGCATTACTCCAGGTAGTGTCTCACAAGTATAGAATACAAGGGCAGAATATCATATCCATTAGATTGGATGCCTAAGAAATAATATTCTGGGATGTGCTTCCTTGTTGATATAGGATAACAGAGCTTTAACTCATCTCACAACACAACAGCCTTTGATTCCGCAGGTGTGTGTGTGTATATATATATATATATATATATATATGAAAAGAATACTTGTTGGGATATATATTTATATTGTGTTTATATATTGGCCATATGTTAAAAAGTGTTATTAATCTTCAGACTAAATATCAAACCATGTTTCCAGNTCTCTGGGCAGCCTATTATGGTGTTTCATGGCCTTTATAACGGAAAATTTCTTCCTTATATCTAGTCTCAACCTACCAGCTTGTAGTTTAAAACCATTACCCTTTGTCCAATCACTACAGGCCCTACTAAAAAGTCTGTCCCAATCTGTCTTATAAACCCTTTTGAAGTGTGAAAATGTCACAATAACGTCTCCCTGGCACTCTCTCTAGCTTGAACCCCCCCAGCCTCTTCTTATAGGAGAGATGCTCCATCCCTCTGACGATTTCTCCTGGACCTACTTCAACAGGTCCATGATGAGGACCCCAGAGTTGGATGCATTACTCCAGGTAGTGTCTCACAAGTATAGAATACAAGGGCAGAATATCATATCCATTAGATTGGATGCCTAAGAAATAATATTCTGGGATGTGCTTCCTTGTTGATATAGGATAACAGAGCTTTAACTCATCTCACAACACAACAGCCTTTGATTCCGCAGGTGTGTGTGTGTATATATATATATATATATATATATATGAAAAGAATACTTGTTGGGATATATATTTATATTGTGTTTATATATTGGCCATATGTTAAAAAGTGTTATTAATCTTCAGACTAAATATCAAACCATGTTTCCAGGTTTGCTTTTTTTCTTTTTTTTTTTTAAATTTCATTTTGTTTGTGTAGATTCAATGAGCATGAAAAGAGTTCCACAAGAAATAATCAAAGTGAGAGTAAAATAGCATTACCTAGGTTCAAGATTGACAATGTAGGAAAAAGTATTGTAAAGCCTCCAAAAAACTCCAGTAGCACAATGCAGGTGGTCACAGCAATATTTGTTGCAATTCATAGCAGGCTGATTACCTGATCTGTGTCCTGTGTAGACAGGTGTCGTTCCAAACCTCTTATCACCTTGAAATTTCTGCCTGCTTCTGTTCCTGATCTGAATCAATATTCAGTAGAGAGTCATGTGCATTAGTCATGTAGGTAGGCATTAAGTATGGTTACCAACAAACATGTGTGAAATACAAGGAATAATTTATGGAAAGGCAGAATTTTTTATGTTGGAGGGATTCCTCTGGAAAAGGGACACTATTCCCAGTAATGAGTTGCCAACTTTTTATAGGCTTAGGGATTCCTGGGAGCACTCATTAACAATCTGTCTGGGCAGAGAGACGTTTGGAGGAGGCCCAGGAAATATTAGCATATCCAAAGCAAGCAATAGTGCTCTGTCTCTTGAGGAAAGGAAGGCTCCAGCCCTTCCTAACTTCATTATGCTGTGCTAGAGAGAGGGTAGGGACACTTGGTGTTTATACTTGAGGAATCTGAAAAGGTCAATAAAAGACAAAATGTCTGTCAAACCCTGAACCTCTCTCTTTATGACAAAGATGAGAATTGTAAGCCAGTTTATTAGAGCTAATTGATCTGCACAGTAGACAGAGGTGATTGTTCTATGTTCTCTGAAAATGCAGAGAAAGGAAAGGTGTTGTTGGTGTAGGGGGACAGGGACTGGGACCAGGTATGGATGGACAGAGACCCAAACATAACTACATTCTAGTTGCAGAGCTTTTTAGAGAACTGGTAATAAAGGATTCTGTAAGGGTAGAAGTGACTTCCCCTTCTGTGTGAAGTGAAACATGTTGGAGTGCACCTAAACCTCAGGAATCCAGAGAGTTTGGGGCTGCAATGCTAGAGGGAAAAAGGCAATTTAAAATAAGTAAAACTTTTATATTTGTCTGGTTTCATAATAGTTTTGCTCTGCAAGTCTCAGATATAAAATCAAGGACTAAGGAGGATGTTTGAGCTTAGAACATCTGGTTATGAAATTTAATAAGTACTGCTAGCACTATTTCACTCAGAAATGCTTCCACTTACTGTGAAACAATTGCATTCTCTGCCCTACCTCCACCTTCTCTTTCCAACAAACATCAGAGTAGTCTACCCACATTTTTGTTAATTTTATGTGTGAGTTGAACTGGGGAATTGCACTTTAATATGATTTCACTTTGTGTTAACATAATTAAAAAGGTTTAGCAACCCTCAATACCTGAGCATCATGAGAATGAAAGGGGCACATTATGGGATTATTCCAACAACTCTATTTTATTTACTCTTCTTTAAATTTCCTGTTTTCTTTAGTAATATCCAAAACTTTCATAAAAGTCTGAAGATAGTAACTATTTGGATGCTAAGAAAAACTGTTATACTGTTTTTTTAATCACTAGGATATAAAGCATAATGTTTTAATTGCAGGCAAGAGAGTATAGCTGGGAACACGAGCCAGCATTGAGCTGTCAGGACTATTTCTGTCTCTAAATGGTTGGCTTTGAGCAGAACAACAAAGATGACAAAACTCAGGAATCATTTTAGGGAGCTGCTGATGCTGAAAGTAAGATACCAAACATCTGTTTCTGGCTCGTTAGCTTACAAGTTACCTTGATGTGGTGAGAAAGATGTTTACTTGTTATATTTTTCCCTACAGCTTTAACACGAGGTTTTATTAAGTTTCCTCTTTTTTTGATGTGTGGTACCTACTTATACACAAAGCTATCTTTCAAATCTGATGTTTCCTATCTAGATCTGCCTAACTGAGAATATAGTCCGAGTGATGCTTTCCCAATCACTCACCACCCTGCTATCAAAGAGGACACTCCTCCAATACTCCTTTTCCTGTTTCCCCGAATTTACTGGCAAAGAGTCCTACGTCAGTTTATTGCAGCACAAAGGATTGTGATATATGTCCTCCAAAGTACAAGTAACTCATGCTAGCTGGGCTGTAAATCTCAAAAGTGCCCCCAGACCGCTTGAGGGGTGTCTGGGCTGCACACCAGACAGCAGTTTTATGCACAGAATTGCAAGGCTTCAGGGCTTTATTGATCATGAAGGGTCCAACTGCAGGAGCCAAACTAACTGGTAATGTTTTGACTTCCTGTGTCCTTTAGGCACCACAAAACACCTTTGCCTTTCAGTGTATGCAAGGAATGACTAGAGAGTGCTATCCTCACATTTCCCAATTTTTACTCCCCCATCCCATTCAGTGGAGTTCCGCTCCACCTTCTCTCAGAATTTTTAAGGGGTGATCCTCCTCTCATTAGAGAGGTCTGTCCTCCTGAAATCTGTATATGGCTTACTCATAACTAGAACGGGAGAAAAATTGGAGTCTCCTGTCAGAGCTCGGGTTTGGGTGCTTCCTATTAGAATAAATCTCCTAAACATACTTACACAAGCTACTGAATATCTAACATGTGTCCGTGTCCTTAATCTCTAAAGGGGCTCATAGTTTCAGACAAGTCTCTATTTGATAACTGTTGAGGGACTAAACCTTTTTTTGCTGTGATCAGAATAAAAAAAAACAATGTTGCCAAAAAGCAAATTTGCATTTTCTTTTCTTCATGGGACAACTTTTCCTGGCCTCTGCCTGTTCGAGTTCCAGTAATTTATTTAGAGGAACAAGAAACACCATCCCTCCACTAACGAAATGAAGTCTTATGTAAGGCTAAGTTTTTCAGTATACTTCAAAGGATATCCACTGAATTTGTGGAGGTTGCTTATTTTCTGTGGGGGACAATATTGTCTCTTAATTAGGCTTTTCAAATGTAAATTCCCAGCAATGAAACATTTTAAGGATAAAAGCATTTGTTTGTGGCATAATGCCTCAAAGTGTCAACAAATCTGAGTCTGTAATCTCCATATGTTTTGATTACTTGCTATCAGAAGCAGCTACTTGCAAAGCAATACTTTTTCATTTTTTTCTTCTTCCTTTTTTTTTAACACTCGAGCTCAATGTACTCTGAACTTACACCTGATGTCCATACTTTCTTGCTACTGACATGTGATTGTTTGAGTGGGAACAAAACCACTTTGACAGACGGACATAAATTCATGGATGCCAAACAACCATTTCCTGTACTATCTTTGAATGCCAGTGGGGCATTCACACCCTGCAGTTTCAGAACCTATTCACCAGCCTATTCACAGCTCCAGGTCATTAGCAGAGAAGGGAGACATCAGAACATGCAGTCACATTAATAAATCTGAAGATTATGTTGTTGGGTTTGATGTTATAAAAATAGATAATAAATCAGAATAAATTGTCTAGCATCTGAATGAGAGAACCAAGTTATGTAATGCACTGGAGGAAATCACACATCTTCAGCACAAGCAGCTCTGTGTATGGCCAGTTGCTGAGGAACTTGGAAAGAAATCCAAAAGAAATTATTTGTCCAGAATTTTGCAAATGGCTTGTTCAGCTGCAGCAGTGAGATTTTGTAGCATCAAAAGCCATCCTTAGTACTGGACCACTCCTAGTGATCAGTTATTTGTGTGGGCAGATTCTGACAATTTTAGGAGAGGAGACAGATTGTCCAGTCCTCTTCAGTGGCTTTCCAGAGTGGCCTATGCAATGCACCAGGTCTGCAGCCGCAGTGTTCTGCAGATGCTGCACTAGTACCACTTCATTTTTCAAAGAAAGATTTTGAAATTAAATAAATTACATAGAAGATAAGTTACTACTTGAAAAGAAACAGCTCAGATGGCTCACGTTCATGTACATCATGCAGTTCTTCAGGGAATATAGTCTTGTACCTCATGAGCACAGTATCCTCTGCTCCACTGAACTGTATGTTGCTGGCTTTTGCATGCTGCACTCTGCAAGGATTTGTTTCCTTTGTTTTGCAAGGAAAGCCTGAGACCTTGAGGAATGACAGTGTCCTTCCTCTTTTTTAATAATGCCTTTTCAAGCAGAGATGTTGAACCTCTTGGTAGGGGCTTTGGGTAAGGTAGTTTAACTCAGGGGCCAAAAAATTGGAAGCAAAAAGCCCTTTATCATCTAGGGCTTATTAGCATGGCCAGAATTGCATAGGAGTCTTTGTATTTGGTGGTTTTTCCTTGGCTAGCTTCAAGCTTTCAGAAACATTTAGTGAAAAGGAAACAGTAAGCTGAGATGGAATTTAGGACATCTGAATAGCACTCAGACTTTATAAAATAAGCTGGCTTTTATCTAGACTGAGGTTGTTGACTCTTTTGGGGGATTGTTGTTTGGGACTCGAGTTACAGCTTTGGCTACACGGTACAGGTTTCATTTAACTTTCATTCTGGGTACATTTTGTTTATGACAGAGATTTTTCCAACCCAACTGAAGGTTTGTTACCAGGGCATAAGAAGTGAATGACACTTCCTGGCCTTCTCCAGCTCTAAACTTAGAATTTTTTAATGATGACCTCCTGTTGTGGCTCCTTCCTCCAAGTTTCCTGTTACATTTTTTCCATGCACATGTTTTTTCAATTTGGAAGAATAAAGTGTACACTTCAGATTAAGGAAAAGAGCAGAAAAAGAAATTTGCTTTCTGAAAAAGAAAGCTTTTTTCAGATAGTGTTCCATCTTTAATATCCACCTTAATCTATATGTGGTGTTTTTGGCCACACTAACTTCACATGTGGAGGCATTCGATCTAAAAGTTGCTGTGGGAAAAGGATGGAACTGAAATGTCACTACTCTGTTTTGGAAGATATTTATAATTAATTTCCAAGATTTCAGCATAGATCATTAGAAACTTGTTTTTGGGAACACAGTGGCAGTTCTGGTCACAGTCACAACTGATTTAACAGGCCTGCATGGATGGAGAGTTTGCCTTGATTGGGAAATGGAGAGATCAGATTATTATTTACTGTTAAAAGAGTGAAACTTTCTCAAAACTATTTAATTACATTATAAAATCATTGATATCTGAGAATTGTGTACTTTCAGAAACATGTAAATTCCTGTGAGAATAGATAAATGTAGCCTGTTTCCTCGTTCTTGGTCTCATAAATACCAACACAGACAAGAGGGCTCTTGTAAGCACAGATGAGCTATGGACTGCACCACATACATACATCTTCTCCTGCAAAACAGTTCTTTGCAGTTCTATTCTGTTTCTGTCTCACGAGAGAGAGGCAGGAAAGACAGGCACAGGAGTGCTGCAGAGAAGCAGCAGCATGAGCCCCATTCCTGCCCTGTTCCTTGTGACTGGGGAGGAGGCAGGATGTGTTTGTGGCTGGTGCACTTTTCAGCTGCACAAAATGTACATTCTGACCATAGCCCCTGGCAACTGCAGATGGACTTTAAGGTTAGATTGAGTCATGAAAATGACATGACCTGATCAACTGGGACAACGGTTACTCACTTTCTAGTGTGTCAGGTTTAAATCCACCCTTGGGGTGGATGGTAACCACATTTGAGACAACTGCATGATGTGCTAAGACCCTGCACTGTAGCCAGCTTGCTTTTGAGGGTTTTTCATATGCATGTATCTGCTCCATAAAGGCTGTTCATTTTCAAAAATCAATATTTTTAAAGACAGAGGAAATCCTGTTAAATATTGACTTTCTCTCTAAATGCCAGATGTGAACTTTCCATCTGCTTATCACTTTCTAGACAGATGCCTGCAATACGATTTTAGCCCTTCCTACCCTTAAAACAGTCCTTCTGGTCCTCTCCCCTTACAGCCTTTCTTCTCCTCACACCAATCTGAATTTCTCTACTCTACAGGCATACAGAAAGCAATGATTTATTTCCTTCTACTCTTTCTACTGTTTTAGCCTAGCATTTTATTTAGTGCTTCCCAGTCTTCTCAGACATAGAGTTGATATATTTGGGACATTAACAGAAATAAACTACTCACTGTAAAGAACTAGTAAATATGGCAGAACCTGCTAAACTGTGGATCAGACACCACCTTTTTTTCTCTGACCTATCAGTTTTAGTGATCCATTATGATCTCTGAACTGATGGAGTTTGACTGCAAAATAAATATTTGCACAGCAGCCTTTCAGGAGCATAAAAAGCCTCAGAAATGTATGAATATTCATCTTCCATACACCTTGCAGCTCTTGGTGCTGTTCTGTCCCAGGGAGTAAAGTCTGTGGGGTTTTCCCTTATATGGTTAGGAACAAAAAGGGAAACCTTGGGATCACAACAGAGGACCATGCTGTGATCTGGTAAGTCACATCAGGGCTGGTGGAGTGTGAGATGTTTTCAAAGAAGTTTCAGTCTCAGCTTTGTCCACCTGGTGTATCAGGAGGCAGAAGCACTGGTGGGACCAAGAGAACGATTATCATTACAATGCTCTAAAGCACTTAAATCTCACTTCAGACTGACCTGGGCAGGCTGCTGTGGACTGGCTTAGATAATTTTATCCCATCTCCAGCAGAGTGCCAAGGTAGTCATGGTTCAGAAGCCATTCAGATGTATTGAGAGTGTCTGAAGAGGGATTCCATGCAGAGGGACTCCCCACAAACCCAGCTCTCTTACACAGAGGTGGTTTGAGTACTCACTTGTAGGACAGGGGAAGAAATTGAGCTCCTACCTTGTCTGGGGTGACTCGGGTATTAGACCATTTGTGGCCATTAGCTTAGACCTTGCTAAAGAGTTCCTGTTGAAATGATTACTCTTTCACATGAATAATTAAATATTTGGTGGATTAAGGACAGGACACTTTGCATGAATATAGTGTTTACAAGGTACTTGAATGAGGAGAGTCATCTGAAGTCTGATCTTTCTACCAAGTGAATATGCACTTTCTCTGCAGCACAGACCAAGATCTTTTGAAGGAGTGAAGCTTAATTCATCCTATTTAAAAAAAAAATAAATTATTATTTCCATCCTGACTTTGTGGGTATCATTTAAATGGGTATTTTCAAGCTCAGCTTCCTCTCTAAAACCCAATCCTAACTGCAGCCTCTCAGTGCTACGTAAATTACGTAAGCGCTACATAATGTTTGCTATGTGGCTGTATAGTTAAAATTAGAAACATGTTTAGCACAAAATTCCTGATTGTAAATCTAGTTATGAGTCAATCAGACCTGTATTTAAAAGGCAATTAGAAGTTTTGAAATACTTTAGGCACTTAAATACCATTTCAAACTGTGGTTTCAGATTGCTTGAAAATGTTAGCACGCAGATAGATTGGGAGATAAAATGGTATTTATGAAACATTAAGATAGCATTCAGAAAGACCAAATAGCCTGAAAACAAGATATAGACAAGACAGAGGGTGAGTATCAAGTTATTTTTTTTTCTCCAAAATGTTACCATGTGTTTGAGATTGTGCTGGTTTTTGGTCCCTGTGAGAACAGCCAGTTTTCAGTTTTCAGCAGGTCCTGCGGAGAATGTGCTTTGGCTGGGTCAAGAGACAGGAATGCTCTGAGCTTTTAAAACAGGGGAGCTGCATGGATGAGTTACAACACAGCCCACACTGACCCAATTAAAAAGGGGTTAGCGTTTGCCAGGCCAGACGAGGCTGCAGAGGCTGGCCAGAGTCACAGCTCAGTGTAGCTGCATACTGTCAACACTAAACTCTGAATGAAGTCAGACAACATCTGTGTTGTAACCTTGCCTGATGCCTCCATTTTAGTTGTTAATGATCAAAAAATCTGAGGAAAATCCATGCATAACATAGAAAACAGGGGGGATATTTGGACTTGAAGAAGTGTCAGGTGGGAACAGATTATGCTCTTTCACAGATGATAATGTTAGATCTCATATAGCTCTACTTCAAAATGAAGATCAGATCTTTGAAAATTCATCATGAAAGAATATGAGCAGAACTTTGAAGCACATTGCCTGGCCAGCTGTCAGGGCCACTCTCCAGCATTGGACTTGGCTGCCAGGCAGGGAGCTGTAAGGAATTTTACCCCACTGAAACTTTGTTGAAATCAGAAAGAACCAGCAAAGCCTGCAAGAAAATTAGTCAGGGATATGAATTTTTTTGTGACCACATGCTTTTGGAAGCAAACAGTTATTTCCAAAATTCATTCATTTAGCCCAGTTGATTAGATTGAGCTTAGCTTTTAAAAACTGTATAAAAATACTAATTGCACATAATTTATGCTCATAACAGTCCTCATATATGCACATTATACATATAATACATATTCATGTAGGGACACAGTTAATACGTGCTCCAGCAACCAGTGATATTCCTAATGTTTATTAAAATGTCTAAGTAATTAAAATGTTAGATTTTTATTTACTACTGAGAATGCCCTGTAGTGTGCATTGTTTTGAAAGCTGTTCAGTGTTGTGGAGATACAGAGGATTCCATAAGGAAAGGTGCAGCATCTGGAATTCTGCAGGACTGATCCTCTGCTGCTGGGACTTTGGGAAGGTGAATTAGCCCGAGTTACAGTTCTGTTCAGCTTAGGTTGGGTTTCTTCTAGTGTCTCATAATCCTGACTGCTGCAAAGGAATACCCAGATCCAATCCTGGTGATCTGCCTGCCCCAAAGAAACTCAACAACAAAGCTCCAGTAGCTTATAGTCTAGGAAGCTTTAGTGTGGAAAAGACTTCTGAGGCAGCACAGAGCTGTATGACTTTGGCTCAGTTTTGGCAGAATTAAAGCAAGGAAGGGTAAAAGCAGGTTTAGCTGTTTTATCAAAAAACCCCACTCCCACAGGGTCTTGCATCGGTTCAGATTGTTGTGGATTATTTTTCTAAATATTTTCAGGACTGGCACAGCCTGAGAGGGTCACCAATAAGCTGTTGCTAGATGTAAAACAGAATCCAGGTCTCCTTTCCGGTTTGTGTCTTAGGTCTCAAATCACCCTTCTAAGGAAAAATCCCAGAACCAGTCATGTTTTGTCATTTCTAAGCATTAAATTCACAGGTATTTTAATTTTTAAAGTTTCATAAAGCTGAAGAACCTTTTTCTTAAGCTCTCTAGATGCTCAGAGGCAAATTTCAATTATTTCTCTCTCTCTTTTTTTTTTTTTTTTTTTTCCCTTTCTAACTAAGCCTTCCTTTAACTGGGGGGAAAAACTCACAAGAGAGGCTTTATGCTACTTTCCTGTTTTTCAGCATGACAGATGCATTAGAAAGTGTGATGCACTCTAACAAACAAGGAAACTTTGCATATTGAATATAGCACATGAAATAATAAAAGAAGAACAGCTGCTGAGAGACAGAAAGGGAAAAAAATAGAGATAAAAGTTAACTCGAGTTGTGTTTTATATGAAGAGCTTTGAATTCGGTCAGATTTAAAATTCAATGCCAAGTACATTTACAGACATCTGGGAAATCAGGTCACATGCTCTTTGTTAAGGCTGCTACTACTGGTATAAAACACGGCACACAGAAATGCAAGCCTATCACAAGGACAACTTTTTTCTTTCATAAAATGACAATTTAACAATTACATTCCTACAGTGATTAATGTAACCAGTGATAACCGGAAACAAGATAAAACCATTAAAGGGGCCATAATGAGGCCCCTTTTTCAAAGTTTAAGGCTATCTGAATCTATATGTCCACAGAGTAACATTTGTGCCAAATCTGTATTTGCTAAATGAATGCTAATGAAATCTTGTGCACCAGGACATTAACATAGCACGGAAGGAATTAAGAAAGTACACATGTAACACTGCAGAATAGGTAACTGTCAATAATGAAATGACTTCCTAGGATTTTGCTCTGCAATTGCTACTGATCTCAACTGTCAACATATCGGCATCAGGGAGAATGTATAGAGCAAGTTGCCTTAGATTCCCAGGTGGCTGTTATGCATGCTTTGCATTGAATGCTGGAATTTGATTAGACTGACCTAAGCCACCAAAGAATTTGTACTTGGTCCCCATCCCTAAAGGTTTGGGGGTAAGTTCATAGTGGTTTTGATCTCTTTCATTGGCTGGAGGTTGTAGAACAAGGCACACAGTGCTCAGGAACAGTGAATGAAGCTGTGTACGGTGACCCTGATGCTGAAAGAGCTTTAGTAGTTGAATCTGCTTAGAAGGAAATGTCTATCCCAGGCAAGTTAATATATAGGGGTTTAATCAGAATGATGTCTGTAGTGCCCTAAGCACAAATATACAGGGACTGTTCTTGTGGTAATAGCAGTAGTTGTTTGCACTTGCTTGACACACAAGACATAACAAGATAGAAACAGCATAATATGGTTCATGCCTTTTCATTGTATTTTAACTTCGAAGCAACTGGTCCTGTAAATATCTTCATAGTTATAAGTCCTCACATACCTCTGAAGTCCCTGAATTGGATATCAGTGATCCACCCTTCCACAGAAGGAGGCTGAGAAAAGTTGGTTTGACTTGAATTTGAAATAACATTCATTTTGGTGCATGTGAGAAGCAAACTAAGGTACAACGATACATGTTTTTTCAAAGTCTACACTGAATTTTCAGAAAGGTATGTAGTCCTCAGCAGGGCATACTCCTTGGTAAAACTTTAAATGCAACTGAGAAATTAAGCACACTTGTCATGCCTGCTGCATTGCTTTGTTTGCTTGAAGTACACAGTGAACTTAATAAACCCCAAAGAAGATATTTGTTAGAAACCAAGCATTCCTTGTGGGCTCTGGATGCTCCTTGCATGCTAATAAGTGGTTCCTTCCCTACATATTCCAGCAATCCTTTCAGTCTCTCACTTGATTCTGTTGAAGAGGCCCAGCAGGTCTGGCTGCTTGCCTCTTTCTTTCAGACCCAGTACTGCAAATATTAGAGCACAGATTGCATAAATTTCAGCATATGTGTCTGGAGCCCAATACCAGCAATCAGAGCCACTAGTGGGCACTACACGTTGTGCAATGTTTTGGGATCTTCTGGAAATCTAAAATGTTTCATCCTCTTGGCTCTGAGGGAAAGCAAAAATGCATGCATGTTGCCTGCCTGAGTCTCCATGCAGCCTGAAGCAGTAGTTTCAAGAAGATATAGAAACCAAAGAGAGAGATGTGTTAGAAAACCTTTAGTATAAAACCTGTAGCCTTCTGTAGGGAGGTGGCAGTAACCAACTGGGAGGCTGATGAGGTTAGAAACTGTCATATTTGTGTCACAGGGCAGTGATGAGGTCAAGCTGTATTTTCAATGCATTATTGAATTTCCCCGATAATTTTTTCTCCAGTAGGTTTCTCATCACATTTGTCTTTAATGGATGTACTCTTTGCCCGAATTTTGGAAATTAGACTGCTCCTGGTCCCAGTATTAGCTCTTCTAGCATAAGGATTTGTGGTCTCCAGCTGGTTCCAGGAAAATTCAGAAGGATAGAGCAGCTTCTTTGGGGCCACAGAGTCTCCTGCAGAGAGAGATGTTCACCAGCCTATGTAAACTCTCCTCCTGTATCCTCTGCCTTTCTGAAGTGGTGCAAAGAGGATTGTATGGAAATGAGAATCTGCCTTTCCCTCCTTTCTGATCAAGGATGGCATGTCTCTCTCTGACTACTCAAAGTGCTTAACATGATGATGATGGGAAGGTGCTCTTGAAGCTATTAGAGAAATCTAGCCTGATACCATTCTAGCACTGACAGCAGCTGAAATCCTTTATTCGCTTGCAGTATGTGGTGTTTCAATCACCCTGCTTTTTCCTTCCTTTACTCATCTGCACTAAGACCTTGTAATCCCTCAAACAAAATCTTAGGACGTTATTTGGGGTTGCTTCCTAGGCTGTACTGGATTTATGCCAGTTTGTACCACCTGATGAAACAAGCCACTATTTAAAAATAAACATCATATTTCTTTCAGAGAAAGAGAGGGAGAGGGAGAGGGAGAGAGAGAGGGGGAAAAGGAAAAGTAAGGCAACATGCAGAAATTTCATCTCTCAGTATTTTAAGTGTTGAATTTCCCATCACATTATCTTGGTGAAGATTAAAAGCTTTAAAAGAAAATCAGACTTTGCAATCAGATGATGATGCATGAAAGGATGTGTCTGGATTAACGTGACAGATGATCCTAACCTTCATTAAAGTGCTTTAATTGGATTAAACTCTATGAAAGGCCTTTTCTTCTCTTTCAACACCTTCAGGGCTCTTAGCTGCACAGTGTAAATGTACAGAACATCCTGAAAAAGGGCACTCCAGCTTCATAGACATATGCTGTACATCCTGACACTGAGTTAACATAAACAGAGCTTATCTCCAATGACATGGCCCCTAGGGTGCCAAAGAGGTGTGGCCATCAAGCGATAATTGGGCAGTTACAAGATTTGTTGCAGCATCTGGAGCACTAAATCCCTTTACAAATTGAATGGGTTGCTGCACCAGGGCTGGAAACTGTCAGCGCAGATATCAACTCTTCCAACTATTTTTAATAAAAGCGCAGATTATACATGATTGACAAAGGGACAGCCTCTCTGCTGCTATTAATACTGAGAATGCTATTCCCTGCCTAGTCACACAGTTTTCAATAGGACTACCTGGGGAGTAAGGTATTGCTGAGTGTAAGCCAAAGTGTCAGCCATACTCATGGAATGATGGACAGGAGCAGAAGAAACATGTTTTGCCTCACCAGACTGAGAACCAATTCTGCAGCATTTTAGACTCTTTTTGTGAATGGGGTTTACTCACACAGCTATTTTTTTCTGATCGCTGGCTCCAGACTTACTCATTTTGCCTGCTTTTAAAGATTCGATACCGGCAAATTCCTCACAAACTTTCACTGTAGTGGTTTGGGTGCTGCTTATGGACAGTTACTGAGAGTGGGAAAGATTAGAGAGCAATAACTAAAAACAGGTTTAGCAATAAGGGTAGTGTGAGAGATGGGAGTTGCATCCTGGAAGAAAAAATGAAGAAAGAAACTTTCTGAAACAAGAAATGTGCTTCATGTCACATAAAATACTGCATCTCTTGTTAGTCCAATTTGCTGGTCATGGAGTCTTTCTCTTAAATGGTACTTACACTCCCAAAACCAGTAAATTACGTGGTTAAGTCGATACACATGATGCTGGCAGTGGCAGTGGTACATGTAAGCTGGGGTTGTCATTGAATATGTACATTTCTGAACATCTGGTCTTTTAAATGCCAAAAAAGCAGGGGCAGCTGGTTTTGAGTCTTCTTACAGTATATGGTCTTTTTGTTCTTGAAAGACTATTTTTTTTTCTTTTAAATTTGTTTAACATACTGTATTTACAGTAATACTGGAACTATAAGTTCATGGGAAGCTACCAACTGTATTGCAGCTAGAATATTTTGTGCAAAGAATATTCCCACAGTATGTCTTTAGGGATGCGTCTGGGGGAAAGCCAACAGTCCTGAAATACTTCGTAATGATTCATGGCTCTCCAAACGTTATTTTAGTCTTCTAGATCACAGAATGTGGCACTCAAGATTTATTTCTTTTTCCATATTTTAGCTGTTGTTTGTCAAAGGTCTTTGTCCTACTTTTGAGATGACTTTTGCAGTTTCCTTTTTTTTTTGCCTATTATTTATTTGCATGGTTCTGGAACACTGGATTTTTACTTTGGGAATATTTTGAATCTTGGTCTTTCCCTTAGTATTAACAAGAGAAAAGGGTTTACAAATTTTGTGCTGCTTTCAAAAGCTTGGATTTGGTGTTTATTTGCTGCTTGAAGTCATTAGTGTGGACAGGAGTAAAGCCAAGCTAGGAACAGGTTTGTTCATCTCCCTTCTCATTCCTTGATGTGATTAAGTCTTCCATGTTGTTCCTTGGTGTTTTGCATCCTGTACAATTTTGCCTTTTTACAGGAGAAGTAAACAGTGGTTAAAGGTAGCAATTTAGTGAGGCCTGAATGACTTCCTGATGGACAGCAGTTTGTTACAGCCCTATAGCGTACTCGGCCCCACTGAAATTTGCCCCACCATGATGCTGGGAGAAAAGGCTGAAACCCACTGAGGAGAAAGTGCATAGAGAAAAATTACAGACACACAGATAAACCAAAGTTGAATATTTTACATTTACTATCAAATCATTTTTTTTTTTTTTTTATGAAAAGGCTGTATTCTGTTGCCACTGACAATTTCTAAACTAATGTCTTTGAATAACTTTAATAATTCTGTGTAGCCGGCATCTTATGACAGGTTTAGAACTGGAACTTAGCGGAACTAGTTGTCAAAAAACTAAAAATAATTTAGCAAGCTGTCAACTCTGAAGTTCAGATGCCTGTTAGACAAACTACATAAATTGCTGAAAAATGTTTAGGTGGACATATTTATGTATTTTGGCCAGCCACATCTTACAGCTAAATGTCTACTATGAGTAACTGCATAAAAAACCCACCCATTACAAAATAGGAAAAAAGCCTGTCACAAAGTCCTTGTATGCCATAATAAAGACACAAATTCCATGCTTTTTTCTCTTCCTTTCCAGGTCACCTTTAGCTAACTTCATGCTGCTTTACTCACTGACATCCAAAATGGAGCAGTCATCCCATGACAGCCTGCTTCAGGCTAAAACTCTTCTGCTCTGCAAACTGCAACGTTTTCCATTAATAAATTCTCTAAGGTCACACATTAGTGATGAAGATACATGCATTGTGTGCAGCAACCAGCAGTGCTGCAGCAGTGCTTTAGAAGAGCACTGCCTATCAGCACACTGGAGTGGTAGTGAATGAAACTACAAACTGCCAGAAACAGGAAGAGGTGATCCCTTGTTTGGGAATATTGGCTTAGAATTAACATCTCTTCTATGCACCTAGTCTGGGTTAGCATTCCTCTCTGGGATCATGGCCTGACCTCACTCTGAGCACCAACATTCAGTATGTCAGTTGTTCAATGGAGTACACTGGTGTTGTTCCAAGGCAGCCCAAGCTCAGCCTACCTACAAGTCCCACCTGCCTTTACAGCAAAAGTTGGAACAACCTGTGTTGATGTTCTCTTTCCTTATCCGTACTTGGTTCATCTCTGCACATGTAAGACTTGCCTTGGCATTCAGGTTTGTGTCCACTCAGTGTGAAAGATGAGGTGGTGTGCAAACTGATGAGGGACCAAAGAAAAAAACCTTAACTAGCATTTGCAGTGGTGGCATATTTATTTATTTGTAGGTTTATATAATGGAATGGCTCCTGTGATATAGGCATAAAATTGGCAATCTAACAACATCTTGAATTTGCATAGCTTAACCTTCTTTGTTGTTGAAGACTCCCCTTGCTGTCCCAAACACTCAAAACAGAGGGACAGTCAAGGCATGAGGACATCCCCTTTGTCACAGAATCACAGAATCAATCAGGTTGGGAAAGATCTCTGAGGTGATTGAGTCCAACCTTTGACCAAATACCACCACGTCAATAAGACCATGGCACTGAGTGTCATGTCCAGTCTTTTCTTAAACACCTCCATGGATGGGCACTCCATCACCCCCTGGGCAGTCCATTCTAATGTTTAATCACCTCTTCTGTGATGGAATTCCTCCTAATGTCCAACCTGAACCTCCACTGGCACAATGTGAGGCTGTATTGTCTCAGCCTGTCACTAGTTGCCTGGGAGAAGAGGCTGACCCCCACCTGGCTACAGTCTCCTTTCTGATTTAGGGAGTCATAAGGTACCCCCTAAATCTCCTTTTCTCCAGGCTAAACAACCCCAGCTCTCTCAGCTGTTCTTCAGAGCAGCTGCTCCTCTAGACCTGTCACCAGCTTTGTTATCCTTCCCTTGAATTGCTCCAGCACCTCAATGTAGTGAGGGGCTCAGAATTGGAGACAGTACTCAAGATGCACCCTCTGCATTGCTGAGCACTCAAATCAGTTTGAGTCTGAAACAGTGTATATGTTTAACTTGGTGCTGCATGCAGTTGGTTTGGTACTTCAGCTCCTGCCTGGTTTTATACTGATCCCTGTGTTGAATTGCAGATTTGCTGGGTCTAAACTTAAGTCACGGGGTCACAGAATCACATAATGATTTGGGTTGGAAGGGACCTTAAAGACCATCTTGTTCCAGCCCTCCTGTCACAGACAGGGACACATTCCACTAGACCGGGTTGCTCAGAGCCACATCCAACTTGTCCTTGAACACTTCTAGGAATGGAGTATCCACAGCTTCCCTGGGGAACCTGTGTCATTACCAAGATGAAAGGCTTCTGAAGCGTACTCTGTTACATGCTGTAAATCTATTGGATATATATGCAGTTTGGAAGTCCCTTCCATCTAATTTTCTTTAACTGAGAAAGCTCCAAGTCTTCACTGGATTAAAACAGAAAAAAATTCACAATGTGGCAAAGACACCCCAGAATAAAGGCCCTTTTGAAAACCGTTGCGTTTTTTCCACCAAAAAAGCTTTTAGAGTGTTTAAGAGGAAGATTCCCATTGCTGCTCCTCTGAAGTACTGCCTTGGAAAGTGAAGGCAGGGTATGTAGGTAGGTGATGCCTGCAAGCTTCGAAGCTCCCTGTCTTCCTTGAAAGACAGATAACAAAATCATCTGAATTCTCTGCATCACTCTGGCCTCCCTGCTCCCTAGTTTGGAGCCAAACATATGGTGATTGGTTGTGGGCAGCATCCTTCAAGCTGGCAGGACAGGAATTCTGGCTGTCAGCTCATCAGCCTCATTTTTTCAGCTGTTTCTAAGGAGTTCCTATGATATCGCTCCCGTGCTGATATTTGAGTGGGCTCGGACTTTTTTTATAGTTCCAAGTGGGAAAGCCATCAGGCACTCCAAACAGCTATGAACCTGAGCCAAATGCAGACAAATTAAAGAGTGAGAGAAGAAGAGTTACATCTGCCAGGTCAAGCTGGGTGCAAAGCAGCTCTGGAGCTGCTGAAATGGAAGAGGAATTTCACCACGTTGAACTTCTCATGAGAAAAGAGCTCTCTTTTCCGCGTCCTTCTCCCGAGGTCTGTATGAGTCAGCCCAAGTGGTATGTGGTTTACAGTACTGAGGAAAAAAAAATAACAAGAATCCCAAGGAGATAAAGATGCTTATTATAGAGCCCTTGTACTGCTATGCTGTGTTTTCTCCCCAGGGCAAAATGTTAACAAGTGGCAACGGTCAGCGTGAGCAGCAATTTAAAAGCATTATTCTCTTATCTGAAGAAAGACTTTGAAAAACTGACTTCATCAAAAATCCATTTCCTTTCAAGTATTTTACTACTACATTATTGATAGTGCTTCCTTTTTAGAGTATCATTTACACATAAATATAATCCTTCCCTTTCTTCTTAATTAGTCTATGCCAGCTCAGGGGCTCTTCTGAGCGCTGGATACAATCTCTGAAAAGAGCTGGGCATGTAGATTGGTGGGATTTTTTGAGTGGAAAAAATCAGAATGTGTAGTCCATTCATGTGTACGTAGACATGCATGTGTGCACATCCTTACAGGATTTCCTCTGCTCACTTTCTTAGCACTGCACTGACTCAGAGCTTATTTTCTTACCTTGGAGTTGTACTGGTGCAGGCTCATTTAAATAGTTATTGCTCTCAGGACGATCAAGAGAGATCATGTGATAGTTGCTGCTAAAGGGATAGTCACCAACAAGCCAGATGTCATGCACTTGATGCTCTAAGTAGTAAGCCAGTTCCAAGTAGCCCTGTAATTACTCTGTTGACCACTCAAACTGGGTAACACCAGCTTAGCTGCAACTTTTCCCTGAGAGCTGCCATTCCTCAAGGCTGAGGAGAGCTGAGAATCAGTGAATCAAAGCCATGAAATGAGATTGAATGGTTCCCCTTTTGTATGACCTGTTTTGCTTCCCATGTGTCCTGCATTTCTGCTCACATAAAGCTGGAAGCCAGATGCACAATGGGATGCTATTTTTGCTGTTCCCCTGGGATAGAAATAATAGTTATATGGAGTAAATGACAAGGGGTTTTGCTCTTCTTGTTGTGGGAGTAAGACTGAGCTGTGTGTTCAAAAGTGAGCATGCACATAGGATCTTTTATTACTTTCTCAGCTCCTGAATACTTTTGTTTCCCCTTTAATGCCATGCCATTTACTGGTACAATTATATAAAACACATAGTTCTGTTAAAATCTCCAAAGGAATTTTCTGAAGTTAGTATCTCTTTCCCTGAGCAATCCCAGAGAAGCAGAAGGAAGCAATGTGGTGGTTGTAAGAATCAGAAGGGTTGGGAATACCAAGCCAATGTAGAGCTTGAATTTAACCCTGGATGGAAAAGATCAGAATGTCAAAAGTCTCACCGGAAGATGTAGAGAGAAGTGCCTGCAGAGTTGAATGAGCCCAAATCTTTCTGGCATAATAACAAGAAAAAATTCCATTCCCTGTATTTCTTCTAAGCATATGTAATGAAATGCACATTCTCTGGTTAAAAAATATTGCCTACACATAATTAATATAAGTACAGTCATATGAGGCTCTTTCTATGAAACAAATCAACCTCAGTTAAAGGCATTCTTCTTAAATGTGCTATTTCTGGAGCTGACCATATTGTACGTGCAAAAGTTTGGAAGTTTATGCTTCACAGAAACACGGAGTGAGCTCCCATGAAGTAGGAGAGAAGGTGGCTGAAGGTACCATAACTTCAGGAATAATGCAAGCTTTGATCCTTTGTCCATAAAGCAAAATGCCTATATCAGATTATTCTCATTAAAAAGATCATGTTTTTCTCCTGAAAATTGCAGTAATTGCATTAGTAGAGTTGAAACTAAACTTCAAACAGCTTCCATCAAGTCAGTCTCAAAGCTATTTTATCTGAAGTTATATAAAGTAGCCTTTTCAGGGATATTAGATTACTAATAAAGATGATGTAGCACATTCCCCTTTCATTATTACCAGGGAGGGGAATGGGCCCAGAGGAGGGGGGATCATGAGGAGGGCTGGGGCAGGAGTGGGGGTGAGGCAGGGCAGATCCAGCTTGAATTATCCAGAATCTCTGAAGAAAACAACATCTATGTTTTTGAGGTAGTTTGAATTTACATCCAGATGCTTTGGGTAGAAAATCTTCTGCAGACTGTTCTGAGGTTTGTCTTAGAATCTGTTTCAGCCTAAAAAAAATGTGAAGGCCAAACTACTTGCTTTTGTTAGTGCTGGTAGATCTGTGCATCTCTAGCAGGGTCTCTTTCAAGCCACAGCAACAGTATACAAATCAGAATAGTAGGAATACTTTTATTTGAGAGGATGGCATCAAAGAAGGTCAATGAAGCAAACATACTTAAAGGTAGACATAAATAAAGGTTTGTTTTTGTATGTATATTATTTAATAAATTGAAGGATCCTTTAATACCATATGCAAAACTTCTGCAGAGCTTCTAAGGTAAGTCACTGTGGGCTGCATGAAGAATTGGTCTAAGTCTGTGGACACTGTATATGACCCAAGAAGTTTGGAATAGGTTGCAGTAGAGATACAGGATATATCCTGTTTGCAGCTTTCTTTCTCGTCTGCAATGACAGGATTTTGTTCTAAGCTGGCTGTGCTTTCCTGATGTATAGTCACAGCTAACCTGCTTCTCCTCCTCTTTCTTTTAGCCACCATCACAAGGGAAAACTGACTCTTTACGTTGTTATGTGCTCTTTCTGCTACAGCTGGTTGTAAGGACAAGATCAGAAGAAGAGGAAGTCTGAATTCATTTACTTACCTTTCCTCAGTCACAACAGGCACTGAGTGCAGTCCTGTCTCCAAATCAATATTTCTTCTGTGGCTCAACAACTTGTGTAAGCAAAACTCTTTGTTGAGTTGCTCTTGAGATGAGTTTGAAGGGATGAGTGTGCAGTACTAGGCAACTCTAGAAAGAAACAGTTTTCAGGCAGGATTTTCTTCAGCAGAAAATAAAGTCAATTCTGTCTCTGCTCCTTATGTGTGTAATTGATTCAAGGTGGCCTGTCTTGTGTAAACAGTGAAGAAGGGGGAATTAGAAATAGTTGTTAAGAGTGTGGAATTTACATGGTGAAAATGCAAATCTGAACATAAACTTGAAATACAGAATGATGAGAAACTTCTTTGAAGAACAACATTGAAAATTATTGAGGTTTCAAGCACATGCTTCAGCACCTTCCTTGTGTCTGTTGTCTTTCCATGCTAGCTTTGTGCAATGTTATATTCTAACAAAAAAAAAAAAAAAAAAAAAAAGAGCATAACAGCTGGTCCCAATTATCTTAACTGCAGTGTGACTACATACATAAATACCCCCCATTTCCATTTACTTACATTGCTTAATGAATGAGTTATTAAAACAAAAACCAAAAACAACAAAAAAACCCCACCAAAAACCAGAAAAGAAAGAACAGTGGTGTTTGTACTGTGCTCCAGCATTTGTTGCTGTTTACTCACATCACTGCAGCTCAGTTCACGTGATCCACCCTGATCAGAGGCCAGTAGATTTGAACAGAGAAGAGAGCTTTGCAGAATTAAACAGACACAGTAGAAAAGACTGTGTTTGACACAGAATAACATAAAAAGTTCCTCCTGGAACTAAATGACTATTTTTTTTAAAGTAATGCTAAAAGTGAGGACAACTATACTAAGAAGAATGCCTTTTTTTCTTTCAGATAATGGTAACAGAAAATGACCCAACATTTTGGACTTGAGTGACCTTTATCAAAGTCAAAGACTCCCAGCTACAGGGAGTTATGAAGGCAAAATCTGTATGCTCTGTACTGTCCTTGATAAAGGTCACGTGAGACTCAATGTCAAACCTTTTTCATCTCCTCCACTTAAGTAAAACTCTATTTTATGTACTAAGCTGTCTGGATTCATTTAGTGTTTTAAGGAATTATTTGGGTCCAGCATGCCTAGAGGAGTTTTGTGTTAGTTTATAACAAATGAGATGCCGAGTTTGGAACACCCTGGAGCACCTGCTTCATGCATTAAAGAGTAAAGTCAAGCTGGTTTTCCGCCCCTGTTCAGGACTCACCTTGCCCTTTTAGAAGTCAGGTGAGAACACAGAAGAGAGCTTCAGGAGAAAGCCAAGCACTCATGAACTACAGGGAGTAGTATGGCATTAATATAAAGCCAGTGCTTTTTTTTGGGCTGTCCTCTATAAATAGTTTACACCAGAGGCCAGTTTCCTCTCATATGTCATTCTCGTCCTGTGCAGGAACCATTCCTCTTGCCAGGTGTGGCCTCCTCTACCAGTTGCCCTTACTGGTTTCTTATGAACTTAACTACAGACTTCTTGGCACCTGTGCTGGAACAGACTGTTCTCAGTTTTCCAGCCGCTGTTTGTCAGTGGCTGGGTTGGAGATTTGAGAGGCCAGTGATCACATGTGTGTGGCTTCTTCTTTGAGATGATGCTCAAAATATTTCTCTAAATAATTTCTGATTGTTTATCTAAGTAAAAATAATGCTCATTGTTTAGCATTATCAATGGATCTGGACAGGACAGATCAGTATCTGAGAAGAGACTGCAAGAGAGCTGAAGAGGCACTTTTTACAAGAACACATAGTCCTAGGACAAAGACTAATGGCTTTAAACTACAAGAAGGTAGGTTTAAATTAGATAGTAGGAAGAAATTCTTCCCTGGGAGGATGGTGAGGTACCAAAAGAGTTTGGCCGGAGAAGCTGTGGATATTCCAACCCTGGAAGCGTTCAAGGCTGGGGTGAAGGGGGCTTTGAGCAATGTGGTCTAGTGGAAGGTATCCCTGTCCATGGCAAAGGATTGGAACAAGGTGATCTTTAGGGTCCCCTTCAACCCAAACCATTCAATGATTGTGTGATAATGATGAAGAAAACTCAGAAACTGTCAAGATCTGGATGTTTCCTCTGGAGAACTGTGGAGAGGGAAGCTTGTTAGCACAAGTATTGTAGCAAACACTTTCAGCTCCATAACTTGGAAATGCCCAGAAAATCTTTTAGGGTAGCCATGATTTCCTGTACCAAGTAAGACAGTCAACTTGAATGAATGATAGGGCAGGAAAAATGCAACTGTGGAAAGAGCAGAAAAGGGTGAGTTCTTGTCTACTGCTTTGTAATCTTCCTGCAGCACTTTGCAGTCGGAGTGGGGAAGAAGACTTTGCTTTGCTTTGGCCAGGTCAGTTCCTGGTAACAGTCATATTTATGCCATTTTCCCTGATGGCCTCTTCAGTCAGCCATCCTTTTCCCCCTTTTTCTCTTTTCCCACTGATTAGTGACTACTTTTGTCCTCAGCAGAGATTCAGGCTGAGTTAGGGATTTAAGGTTAATGTAGTAATTATTTTCATCAACGAAGCATACTTGATCTGGGTTTGCAAGTTGTCAGGATGTCTGTCTTATGCTCTTCATTTCATCCAAGCCTGAAATTGGGCTCTTTTGCTACTTGACTTTAGGAATGTACCTGGCTTATGATGATGTGTGAAGTGAGTTCTCAATTAAATTCTGTAGCATAATTGTAGAATACCCATGAATAAAATCTCTAGTTGGTTGTAAACTGTTCCTGAAAGGAACATAGCAATATAATCTAGGAATGAATTTTGAATGTTTTTAGTACCTTGTTTTGAGAAATCACTTTTGATGATTTTCTTAATCATACCTCATGTAGTTTTCAATTTTCCCCCCCTAATGTGTCTGTTTCTATTTTTTTTGATTTCTGCTGAACATAAAAAATAGAATTAGGACCTACATGACAATTCAGATATAAAATACTTAATATTGAATACAGAATTATCAAAGTTGGTTGTCACTCACCTAATTCAGTTCCAATTTAATCAATGCTACTGTCAGGTTTTGGCTGCAGTCAGATTAGTAATGGACTGGTGCAAACTGCATTGGAAAATACTGTCCTGAAAGAATAATATATAGATTTATTCTAGTGAATAAATGGAATTCTTTAAAAAAAAAAAAAAAAGAGAAAGTATTGCAGTGCAAGTTGTTTACTCAAATCCATCCCTGTTGTTGCTAAATAAGGCAAGTATAGTTAACAGCACACTCATTATTCCAGATTAAGTTTCCATTCACCTATCTTTTCCATAATGGCATATAGAAATTTTTAATCACGATAAATGTCATGACTGTACAATGCAATGGAAGAAACAAAAGTTACAATAACCTGCAATAGCAGACTTCAGTGTGTTAAGACAAGATAAAAACCACATCTGCAGGTAAACTGAGTGCTTTTAAACATTTGTGCTTTGAGAATATTTTGTTATTTCTTTTGGAGGAACTACTGACCTGTCTACATGTAGTCTGGCTGTATCAGTTCAGATAAGAGTTCTGGACATATATGTACTATCTAAGCAGATTGCACAAGCAAGATTGTGGGAGGTTTTTTTGTTATAAAAAACAACATACTATACAAGCTTCCTTTTCCCTCTTGAAACAGGATGTGACCTCCTCCTTTCACTCTCCATTAAAGACAGCCTGTTTGAGGAAAGCAGTGAGCCTGGAAACTTGTCACTCTCTGGGATAGAAATCTTGTTTGGGGATTGGACTGAGATTGTCTAACCCTGAGGCACAGTCTGGCTGAACCACTGAGAAAACACGTGTTGGGCTCTGTGAATATAAGGGGGGATTTTTATTATATAGAACAGCTCCATGGTAGTGTTTTGTGTGATATCAAAGGAAGCTACTATATGACAAACAACTTGCTCAGAAAAAAAAGAGAAAAGGTTATACAAAAAGACCTTTGTGTAGCTCCCAGGGCAGCTCTGCATCAGGATGCTTCTACCACGGAAAGTTGTTCTGCAATAACACAAGCAAAAGAGGATTGATTCTCTTTTAACTATGTGGTTGCAAATGATTTTAATGTAACTAAAAAATGTCTAATATTTTACCATTTGCTTGCACTAGTTCTGGCCGGTTGCCTAAAGGCCACAAGAATGTCTCAAATCCAAGTGTTTAATAATCTTCTGAGTTGTCTCTTCCATATTTCAGAACACCAAAGCAACACTGTACGCTTCTCACTTTAGAAATAGATCAGCAATGTAGAGAATATATTTTCAATTTACTGCTTTCAGATAAGATATCAAAGATAGTTTTTCCCTGTCATCAAGAAACATATTAACAGAGAAATTATATTTAATAATGAAAGGAAAGATCATTTTTTCAGGTGTATGGTCTGCATTTTAAGGCAAAGCGTCAAACTTAGTAGCTTTTCTGGCATTTAAAGATGCTATTTTTTAAAATATCTATGTGATTTTTACTAAAGACAATAAATTGTTATTGATAAGTCGGCACAATCAAGTAGAGCTGAATGCTTCTGGAAATCCACCTATCCTCCAGTATAATCCAATGCGTCTTAAATTAATTTATTGTGTCCTACTTTTGCCACAAGCTAATTTAGTAACTTGTCTCACACCTATGCAAGTTTGATTATATTTATTTCTATAATTACTGGCAATAGCACTAAAACTGTCTCTTATGTCTCTCTTCCATTCAAAAAATAAGACTTTTTATCCTAAATCACTTGGGTATTTCATGACCCACCATTTCCCACTGCTCACTTCTTCCTATTCCTCAAATATATAAGACTCAATGACAAAAATACTTCAAATGTTAAACACATGATGGGACAAGCCATATTCTTACTGTCTTAAAGTACAAAAGAATGGTTCATTAGCATCTGAAACTTCAGTCACTATTTAATTTCTGAAGGTAATGCCTTATTCAGCAAGCCTTTATAACTGTCTGACTGGTGTTTTTAATGTTGCAGTCCAAAGTGCATTTGGCTCCCTGGAGAGGCTCCCAAGTCCATCAACAGGGTTTGGATGATGACCAAAGAACAATGTGCGGTCAGGTAGGACGCTCTGCCAGAGTGGAACAAGGCAATAGTCTCCAGTACAGGATGAATTGGCTAGTCAAGTCTGTAAAGAATTCTTTAATAATATTACTTTTGGCTGAGTCTCAGTCACCTCCTCTTTCTTCCTTTTTCATAGTACTCATTTTGGCAGAGCTTAGGAGATTCTTGGCTCTCACAAAGTTTCTTAATGTGTCACTTCTAAAAAACAAAGTTTTGAAAGAGCGAGCTGCCCCAGAAAGAATTTAGATCCTCCATTTGTCTTCAGACACATATTCAAACTCTGAACCAATTAAACAGGATGAAGGACAGAAACTAAATAGCAGTGTCAATAACAGGGAAAGGTATCTTCAGATAATAATGTGGGCCTGTTCCAAAGGAGGCTTGATATGATTTCTGGATTAATTTATTGAAATGAAATTTAATTTATTTCTCTTTATTGATGAAAAATATTTAGAAAAGATTGATCAACAAGGTTAAAGTATCAGTTTTTGTAATTTCAAACAACTCCTGTTGAAACACCCACGGCTGTAATAGCATATTAAAATGAAGCAAAATGTTTTTTCAAAAATACACTTTAATATGCAGGGAATAATGACAGTTTTCAGCCAAAGAGATGGGTGTAAGTATATCCTATTAGAATTCTGTTCTACAATGTGGAGAAAATCTTCACTCACATGTAGTCCAGTGCAATATGGGAGGTAAAGAAATTCAGACTTCACTGGAAATAGTGGACTTTCTTTTCTGTTGAAAACCATCTTGAAATGCTGACTGCATAATTTGTCAAAGGATCAGCACACAGGTGGACTCCACATCTGCCCTTGATGCAGTGTTTTTAAGCATGTGCTTAAGATTACATGCACATCAAGATTTTCTGCCAGACTTCTTTGTGTCACTCACACAGTGATACTTATCAGTGCCTTAAGTGCTTGGCTATAGTAAGGTAAAAACATACATTCACATTTAATAATTTTTGGAAAGTGCCTCTCTGTTTTTAAACTTAACGGAATCTTTATACTTCAAAGATTAAGGTTATGCGAGGGTTCTCTTTAATGACTAATCAAATGCCTGTTCCTGAAAGGGTTATCTGCTGTTGGCATTAAGCACAGCAGCAGTAGCTTTGTTGGTGTTTTCAGACAGTATCTGAGCTGAAGAAAAAGCATACTAAAAAAGATCTGACATTAATTGCCTATTTTTAATATTGGTCTGTGGGACAGACATCGATTTTTAAAAAAATGTACCTGTTATTTAAATGTATGGTCTGTGTATGACTAGACCTTGAGATACTAATAGGTTGTAAAAATGTAATATTGCACCATACATTACAAATGGAGTGGCCCATTTTAAATAGTTCCTCAAGTGCTATTCATTTTAATGTGTGCAAGTAAGTAATTAAAAATGCAAGGGAATAGATTACTCAGATTTAATCCATTTACAATGAATTTAAATTATCTAGAATGCCAAGAACCACAAAACTGCATCCTAGAAGTGTCAATTCGACTTATTAAAATTTTTCTGAGCTTCAGGTGCGTAAGAAAATATATCTCTTAAGATTACAGGCAATGCAGAAAATTTTGTTTGGTTTCTTAAAAGCCAAAATTCTTATCACCCTGTGGAGAAATAAGTTCCTTAAACTTTCGTTATTTTTCTTAGGCAATCTAATAAGCTGAGTAATATCACTTTTTTTTTTTTTTTTTTCCTCCACAGTGTGATTAGTGCTTCACAACAGCAGTTGTTGCTTCGTGGTTTAGCAATAGCCAGATTTAAGGGGGTTAAAAAGTCACTCTTCAGAATCAAAGTTGCTTGATAAATGTTGCTTTGTGATTTGAATGCTTCCTCTAATGAAAGAAGTAAATATAGGTGTTTTATTTCCCTTTGTAGCCTTACATTAGAATTATTAAATACTAAATCAGGGGGGGAAATGGGCAGCAGTAGGTATTTGTAAGTAAAATCTCTGTGTGTGTAGTGTAACAGCATGGACTATAAAAGCAAATGGGAAATTTATTTACAAATCTAATTGCAGGTTTCAGTAATTGCAAGCTAATTTGTCCTAAGGAGGATTGTTCTCCACTTCGGATATAGGGATAATGGTCTAGCGTCAGTGTTTTTTTCTAAAATTTTCTGTTCCTAACTTTACTTGTGTTAGTGACCAGTAAATACCAGGTTTGTTCTTGTACTAACAGCATGACATAAAATATGTCTTCATGATATTTCCCTATTTCATAGGGAATTTCCTGAGGACAACTCATTATTGCTGAGCCTAGTACCTATGAATAAGCAAGATAAAGTCTTCTATTTAGTATTCATGAGTAGATTCACCACCCAAACTATCCTAAAGCTATGATCTTTTTTAGATTGTAAGACCCTGTACTTAAAAAGATCTCTGTTTCAGTATCTTCTTCAATGTGCCTGTCATGGGTTTCTGTAGCTGAATTTTAGAAGAAGAGGGGGGCTTCCAGGTTGGTTTCTGTTAGAAGCTGCTAGAAGCTTCTCCTGTCCTGTGGAGCCAATGACAGCCAGGTCCAGGAGGGACTTCCTGCTGGTGGACAGAGTTGAGCCAATTGGGAATCACAGTCACGCCTCTGTGATAACATAGTTAAGAATTTAGGAGTGTTGCGCAGTTAAAATCCCAGCCATGAGATAATAACGCAGAGTGAGAGAGACCAAGGTCGGAGCAGGAGGAGGCGAAGGAAGGACCCCACGCTGGAGCAGGGGAGAGGGAAGGACTGAAAGCTATTTCCACCCCCCTCTCCCTGAAGCTCATGGAGATCTTTTGGGGTGCGGAGACCCCTCCTTGCAGCCCCTGGAGGAGCAGGTGGATGCCTGAAGGAGCTGTTGCCCTGTGGGAGGCCCCGGATGGAGCAAGATCCTGGAAGAGACTTGCAGCCATGACTCGTGGAGGAAGTCGATCCACACTGGAAGCAGGATTTTTCCCCCGGTAGAAGTGTTGCTTGGGGGGTGGATTCACATTGGAGAGGTCTATCGAAGACTATCTCCCATGGAAGGGACCCCATGGGAGCAGGGGAAGGACTAAGAGCTGCGGCCCCCCAGCAGACTGTGGTGGAGCGGGTTGTCCCCCTGCAGCCCACAGAGACCATCAGGGTGCAGAGACCCAACTGCACCCCATGGGGTGACCCACAGGACAAGACCAATGGCAGCAACAACAGCTGCCTGCAAAACTCCCATTCCCTGCTCTCTCGAACTGCAGGAAAGAGGGAGGAGTGAGAGGAAAGGGGTGTTCTTAAGATTGATTTATTTCTTACTTCTTAGTTTTATTACTTTTAGTTTTAGTTCTTATCTTGTTAGTAACAAATTTAAGTATTTAGGTGCTCTGAGTTTGTTTTGCCATTATCTCTCAGCTAGTTTTTTTCTCGTCTTTTCCTTTCCCTCAGGGAAACGGGGGGGCTTGGAGGTTTGGCTGGACAATGGGTGAAAACCACCACAGTGCCCCATCCCTGGAAGACTTTAAGGCCAGGTTGGAAGATGTTTTGAGCAACCTATTCTAGTGAAAGGTGCTCCTAACTTGAAACTAAATGGTCTTTAAGGTCCTTTCCAACCCAAACCGTTCTGGTTCTGTGATTTGTTACAAGAACCACAGAGCGTTGCAGGCAGGGGCACAGCAGTATTTCTTAAATGACATAACTATTCTCTGTATTTTGTGAAACTGTCTTTCTTGAGACAGCAGAACTACATTTAGCTTTTTCTTTATGTCTTCCCTGCATTGATGGTTTGTTGATAGATATCTGTAAATTTCTGTTATTTTCAGTTGAAAATTCACAGTATAAAGAAGGAACTAGTCCCTAACTGCATGACCTTGTGTTTTTGGTTTTTTTTTTTCCTACAGCATTTCATGCCTTTTTTATAACTTCACATCTCAAAATGCTCCTTTTGCCTTGTATAATGCTCCTTCTTGAATTTACAGTGCATCTTGTATTTGCATCAGCAGGAAATTTATCATCATACTTCTACTTTTTATGTCAAGATGATTAATGATTTTTCACAAGAGTGATCCTTAAAGAACCATATCAGAAAACACTCCTCTAACCCCTGTTTTTAAGACAACATTTATCTCCACTACACTCAGTTCCTTACCCGTCTTATAATTCCACCTATTCTGCATATTTCCTAAATTGATATTTTCCTACATGCCCTAGTGCTTAATTCTACATGGAGATCTAATGGTATTTCCTTTTAATAGAAAATAAGTTTTGCAGAAACTTAACCTGGCCAATCTTTTTATTTCATACCCACTCTTGCTCATTGCCAGAACATTAGCATAGTTTTGTAGTTGCCTAATAAAATCACATTGGGATGAATCCACCAAGGTTAGTCAATTGAAGGTCTTCTGGCCAGAGTGCTAGGACAATTAATTCTAAAAACTATGCAGGAGAATTTAATTCTCTCCAGAGTTATCTGTTGAATGTAGATGTTTAAGTATAAAAGAAACTCATATGGCATAGGCTAGAATACCTATGTACTGTTGTAAAAGACAGAACAAAAATTATTAAAAAGATATTACTGGCTCAAAACAACTCTGTGTGGGGAAGGAAGATCAAGTTCTGCTGAGGTGGAATGAGTGCTCTGCCCCCATGCTTGGTCTTCTTGAGAGACAGTATTGCAGCACACTGGGAGCACTGCCCTACACCATACCCCCTGGAGCCCCTAACCCAGCCCCAGAAAGGCTGGGAGACCGAACACACACCTGGGGAGTGCTGGCCACAGGAGTCTAGTGCAAATAAAACCAACACTGTGAGGCTCTTGGACTTCTTGTAGCTGGTTTTATGCTGGCTCTAAAATACAGTTCTCTCTTTCCCTCTCTCTTTGCTTTGTTCTCTTCTCCTAATGTCCTCTTCTTGATATTTGGGTAACTTAAGCCTGAATGGGTTGGAATTTGTGAAGTCAATGCTTTGTGAATTGCTTTATGTTGATTGAATGCTTGTTTTAAACTTTGGCCAAGTTACCTTATTTTCCAAAGTTTGTCAGTGAAAGTGTGTTATTTTGACCCCTTGAAAAGCATTGTAGTGTTTTTCCTATGTGTGGCCTCAAGGTATGAAAGAACCGAAGGCCCTTTTAATAAATCTGTAGGGCATGTTTTGGGGCCTTGTATCTTTTTGGTACAAAACCCCTTTGATGAGCTTGTGAGAAGAGCCTGGGGTCTTAAAATTCTTAATTCAATGAATTACAGATACCTTGTCTCATTGATGGCAGGTTCTTCTCATCAATGAAAAGTGACTAAAATCCTCCAATTGACTAGCAAGTGGTCCAAAATTTTTATTTGTAAATGGTTTTTGGGCAGTAGAGTGTATTTGTAAAATTTGTTCTACTGAATGAATAGAAAGACCTGTGTCATCTGTTTGGAATGACTTGGTCCTGCTTCCAGTGACGAAACACCAATTGACTTCAAGTGGGAGAGAGATGGGATTAAATGGTATTTGTGGTAGGCAACTTCTTTATGGTTTTCACATTCTCTTGTTATAAATATTAATCTTCTGTCATAAATGCAACTGACCCTTTTGCCAAATCCAAATAAAAAGAAAATCTCTCATTTCTCAAATGAATTCTTCCATTTCATAAGCTGGTTCTCCTGATTAAAAATCTATGTTCCTTTTGTTGGTTTTACTATTTTGCAAGATGGGAAAGAAATTTCCTAGAACAGTTAGTTACTACCCCCATGAAGACCACAAAATCCAGAGTGCTCTTTCCTTCTCGGTTTCCTTTTCTTTCTGTAAAAAAGTTGCTGGAATGCAAGGAATTTGGCATTTTAGGATACTTGAAGTTATCATCATACCCTTCAGGGTAGCTCCTCTCCTCACAGTCTTTCTCAGGTCTACTGAAACTTCCAAAAAACCTGTATGAAAAATTGTATCTGATCTGAAAGTGCTCATCTGGTGACTGGGAAATGCTGCAGGAGAAGGAAGGGAAAGAAGGGTCAAAATATAGTTTTTAAGGTTTTTACATTTTATTCTCAGAATCACATGATAAATAATAGCTTAAATTCAAATAGGATGTAGAGATTGGGAGATATGGAACAATTTGAGCTCCGTTCTTCAAGAAAGTAGCTGGAATCAGCCATCTGTACAACAGTCTTAGGGATAATCTTATATACTGGTAAGGAAAACTATTGAGAAGCTATTGGGTTGCTTCATGTTGCTCACTCCTTCTTTTTCAATTACTTTGCTGAAAAAAGTATGGAGAAATTGTGGAGTGTCTCTCTGTAGACATATTCAAAACTTGGATACAGTCTCTGTGACCTGTTCTAGCTCACCCTGCTTATTATAGAATCATTGAATCATCAAGGTCAGAAGAGACCTTTTAGATCATCCAATCCAACTATCAATCCAGCACTAGCATGGTAACCCCTACACCACATCACCCAATGCCAGATGCAGACACCTCTTGGACACCTCCAGGGATGGTGGCTCCACTACCTCCCTGGGCAGTCTATGCCAATGCCTGACTGCTCTAACAGTGAATTTTTTTTTTTTTAATATCTAATCAAATTCTCCCTTGTCTCAGCTTAAGGCCATTTTCTGTTGTCCCCTCACTGTAGGCATAGTAGAAGAGACCTGCCCCCACCTCACTACAGCTTCCTTTCAGGTAGCTGTAGAGAGCAGTGAAGTCCCCCTGAGCCTCCTCTTCTCAATACTAAACAACCCCACTCCCTCAGCCCTTCCTCACAAAACATGTTTTCTAAACCTTTCACAAACCTTGTCGCCCCTCTCTCGACATGCTTCAACACCTCAGTGTCCTTTTTAAAGTGAGAGGCTCAGAACTGGACACAGCACTCACGATGCGGCCTCACCAGTGCCAAGTACAGGGGGGAAAATCACTTTCCTGGTCTTGCTGGACACACTGTTCTTGTTACAGGTCAAGGTGACCTTCTTGGCCACCTGGGCACACTACTGGCTCATGTTCAGCTGACTGTCAACCAGCAATCCCAAGTCCCTTCCTGCTGAACACCTCTCAAGCCACTTCTCCCCCAGCCTGCAGTTCTGCATGGAGTTGCTGCGACCCAACTGCAGGACCTGCCACTTCGGCTTGTTGAAACTCATGCAGTTTGTTCTCAGCCCATCGACTGAGTTGGTCCAGGTCCCTCTGTAAAGTCCTTCCTACCCTCAGGCAGATCAACATTCTCACCCAACTTAGTGTTTTCCACAAATTTACTGAGGGTGCTCTCAATCCCCACTGATCTGATGTCCAGATAGTCAATAAAGATGTTAAATAGGACCTCCCCAAAACTGGGCCCTGGGGAACACCTCTAGCAATTGTCTGCCAACTGGATTTAGCTCCATTCACCACAGCTCTCTGAGATCAGCTGTCCAGCCACCTTCTTTTACCCTTTGAAGGGTCCACACATTCAAGCCCAAAACAGCCAGTTTATCCAGGAGGATGGTGTGTGAAATGGTCTCAAATATTTTACTGAAGTCTCAGTAGACCCCAGATAGACCACATCCACAGCTTTCCCCTCATCTACTGACCATGTCACTTTGCCATGGAAGGATATCAGGCTGGTCAAGCGGGACCTTCCACGGTGGCTGGGCTTGATCCTCTGGTTGTCTTGGATGTGCCAGGTAATGACATTTAGGATGATTTCTCCTCTAGCCTTGCCTTAAGCTGAGGTTAGTTTGACAGGCCTGTTATCATCCTGGATCATCCTACTGACCCCTCTTGCCGATGGGCTTACATTTGCTAATTTCCCATCAGCTGGAAGGTCTTGAGCTAACCAGGACTGCTGGTAGGTGATTGAGAGTGGTTTGGCAAGTTCTTTTGCCAGTTCCCTCATTACTCTGGGGGGGATCCCATCAGGGTCCATAGACTTGTGAGTATCTAATTGGCAGGGCAGGTCACTAATCACTTCTGCTTGAGCAGTAGCATTGGACTAGAGGACCTCAGGACATCCTGTCTAACTTCAGTCATTTTATGACATGTTATTGGTAATCAATAAATATGACCCTTTCTTACAAGAAAATGACCTCATAACCTTTTTATCTGGCCAATATCTAAGCTCTTATTCCAGTGCATGTTGATTTCCAAAATCCAAATCCAATTCTGAGCTCAGCATTTTTGCTAGTCCCTGTTGCATTGTTGGTAATTTTAAAATACTGCCATTTCTGATATTCCACAAGATCAGACAATATGTATTATTTAATGAGCCACCAAGGTAGATGTGAACTTAGAAAAAAAAAAATCAAGTTTGGTTGTATGGGCTGACAGATTCAAATGCTGCTTGCTGGTCTCTGCTCTGTGCTTGGTTAGGAATATGCTGTTTTTAAGTTCAGATCCTGGAAATGCAATTTCTCTCACCTGAGAATGAAAGTTAGAAAAGAAGATGCAGTGATTTGAGGTCAACCTAAAGCTGTATCTAGTAAACATCATTGTTACACATGAGAGGCTGCGGGCGTTGGCCGAGTGGCGTAGGCCCCCGCCTGTGGAGCCGGCTCCTCCTCTGAGGACGCCGGTTCGAATCCTGGAGGAACTCGCTGTCGCCGTCCGAGCTGCTCGGCCGTGGCAAGATGAGCCTCAGGAGTAAAGGGAGTGGGGCCAGTTCTGCGCACCCTGTGCCTCACTTAAAAAATCCATTGCGCAGGCTTATCCCAAGATCTTCGTTCGTGAAGTCCAGCCAACAACAACAAACATCATAGTTTTGGGGTTCTGAGTACTGGAGAAGGGGGTAGGATAGAATTTGTTTGGTTTGCAGGGATAGTGACTGATGGGTGGAAAAGAAATGAAATGGTGTCTAATATTTGTCAGTCATTTTGGAAAAAAACCCAAACCAAACAAAACCAACACAAAACAACCTACAAAATCCCCCTGAACAAAACTTTCTTAGCTTATTTTGTTTGTTTGTACTTTTGTTTTCTTTCATTGTTTTTGTTTCAGTACTCTGCTGAGAGCACTTTATTCAGAATCATGCTGTTAGAACATACTTCAGTAATTCTTTTTCTACTTAGCCCATATCTTCTTTTGCTCTAGCTACTTATTTTCTCCACGGTATTAGCTATCTTTTGACACACAAGTGCTGTGTGTTGAATATTATCTGTCTCAACCTTACCTAGAAAAAGTGGAGTTTTGATCTGAAGAGAGAAGGGGGTTTTGAAACCAAGTCCTATGGAATCTATCTCTTAAGGGATTTTAAATCCCAGCAAATTTTTCAGAAATAAAACTTACACTGATTTCAACATGAGTTTCCATTTCATATGTGCTGCAAAATGCCTTATTCAATTCAAATCAGTAAATTAACTGCAGCCGTATACTATTATCTGATGTTATAGGAAGCACTCAAAATCTAACATATTCTTTTACACAAGTTTATGAAATGTTTAATTTAATGAAAGAAGCCAGAGGATTACTGGACTTTTTGATATACAATTTATATTCCTAGAGTGACTCCTGATTCTCTGAATCAACTTCCAAAGAGAGACAGAGGCATGTTGAAGTGAGGAGGAGTGCAGCAGGAAAGGCTTCAGCTTGATGTGCCATTTCAGTTGCCCTCAAGACTAAGGGTTATGAGACTTGGAGAGGTCAGGTAAATGACTATGTTATATATTTTTTTTTTTACATTTGTGACACTGACCTTACTCTGTGTTTCAGGGAAATCAATTCACAGCTATGAGTAAAGTGTCAAGTAAAGGGCCTAACAGGATTACGTGTAAATTAGTGCACATAAGGGGTCTTCCTCTCTGTCCCACAGTTAATTGCTTACCAGGCCCTCTGCCAGTGCTGGCATGATACCTCGTTAGTGAACATGCTTTAAGCATTGTACGTTCGCAGCAGAGAAAAGTAATGCTTTCTGGGTGTTTTAATTTTCTGTCAGGAGGTTTTCTAATTAAGGGCATGAGATACATGAGAAAGTGATGATTCTATAGATTGCAAGTTGAAAACTCAGCTGTTTTTCCTGTTAGCAGAACTGCAGCACAACTCTGTAAACAATATCAGTGGAAGCACAAGTGAAAGCCAGGGTGCTTCTCAAATAATATGCCTCAGTTCAGCTTTCCCCCTCCTTTCCCTCTGCCCAGCCTGTGCTTTGACAGCTAACTAACTGTGTCAAGCACACTCCTGTGGTGTGGAAGTGCAGGTCTGAAATACTGAGAAGAATTTTGCTTCACAGCCTAAGTGCTCCAGTCATTAAGGGAGGAAATGTGACTTGTTATCGTTTCAGTTTTCCTTGCCTTAATTCCTATGGGCTGGCAGTGCTTACATCATGCTGTGCTGAGAACAGTCTCCAGGAACTAATCTCTCACCACCCACACGCGGCTCACGAGCTGCTCAACACTTCCCATTTCAAAGCACCTTTAGACTTCATTTCCACACTTCTCCTGGAGTTTGGCTTGCTCTGTGACTGTCTGAGTGTCCTTTGACAGTAAGGCAGAATTTGCACTAATTGTTCCCTGAAGTGCTTTGAGGCTGCAGTGTGAGAGACTGAAAGCTGCAAGACAGACAGAAAACTGAGAAATAGCGCTGGCTCTTGAGAAAATGCAAATTTTGAAAGAGTAAAACCAAAAGTAGGGACTCAAAGTGCCCTACTGTCTGTATCCCTAAGTGAAATGGTGCAGGGTTTTGCCTCAACTTCCAGAAAAAGAAAAAAAAAAATAAATCTGATCATAAACTGCACAGTTTACAGGGGGGGTGCAAATTAATTCTGAGCAATTGAGCTCCATATTCAGTGAGCAGAGTAAAATTAGTCTAGTGTTAACTAGCAAGCTGAGAAAAGCAGGTATGTCAGCACAGTAAGATGTGGCTCTGGTATTCTGGATCTTACTATTCTACCTTTCATATACACTCAGATCCCTGGGTTTGATCTGAATCACGAGTTACTGATGTATGGGAAAGCTTGCCTGGCTGTGATAGACTCACAGGAAAAAACATTTTTGTTTATGTTCTAGGTCAATACATTTCCATGAACAGGTTTGGTAGGCATGTGGCATTCACAAAACATTCTTCAGAACCAGACCACTGTCATCTGACCAACTTACACGTTGGGAGAGGTTGATTTGATTCTAAATGATCTGTTTAGTTAATAATTCAACTAATAACAGACACAAATATCGGGATGTTCATCACCATAGACTTTACAGATCAGGCCTTTCCTTATCCCTGGAGTAGAAATAATCTATTCTGTTTGCAGTTTTACAGATTATTCTGAGTTGGAAGGGACCCACAGTGATCACTGAGTCCAGCTCTTAGGTGAGTGACCCATACAGGGATCAAACCCACATGCCCGGTGTTATTGGCACCGTGCTCTAACCAACTGAGCCAATCTCAGCTCTTCTGAGACTTCTTCACAGGAAATTTTTGCATCAGGTTTCTTTGAGGAAGCATTGTTAATAGAGCTTATCAAGAATGTACTTCCCTTTACACTGTTTCAAGTCTCTGAAAAGGCCTTTCAGACTCTCAAGAGCTGCCTCAATTGTAAGTCTGTACATGCTTTTCTTCAGTGAGGAATTCACATTTCAAACATATTTCTGAGAGGAACTAGGGACTGTCTTATCCCAAGAGGTCAATGGACAGAAGTATGTATCTAGACCAAATTGTTTCTAAAGCTTACTTGATGACAGAAAAAGAATGCCCTGCTATTGAGAGGCTTTGAATATCTTCACAACTGCCTCTTCAGAATTGATGACTCCTTCAGACATCTGACGTCCCTGGAAAATGTCAGTGTCTGAAATAAAATTATGGTACTTAGCCCTCAGTCCTATTCTTTCAGGAGCAGAGTACTGTACTTCCATATCTATTGCATGGAAGAACTTGACATTTTGCTTACGGGTCTGATGACCCTTGCTCACTTGCTCACTTGTATATGAATGTCTAAGGAGTGCCCAAACTCAAGAATACCCCAGCAGAGAAAGTCATTCAGGACTGAAATTGTCAGGATGGATTTAGGTCTTCCTCAGTGCAATACTTAGCAATTATGCATATTTTATTTGCTGCTGATAATCAAGGAAAAGCAAGAAACAAAGAAAAGTAAAGAAGCCTCAGAAAGAAACTGCTCTTACAAAGATAGAAAAGCACTTCTCCATAACTGGCCACCTCGTGTAATAAACTTTCCCTGCTTACCTGTTTCTTTTTCCCAGCATTTTTTCATAATTATATTTGAGGTAGAGGAGTTGGGGTTTGTAATTTTCTTGTTGGAGATTTTTATACATTTCTTTTTTGGTCTCAGAGGCTTTGACCTTCGTAAAATGCAAAGACTTTTCATTTATTTTTGCACTGTATTTTTTTTTATATATACCTTATGCCACTCTTCTTTTTCTCCCCTTTCTTTTGCTTCTCACCTTTAACTGCTATTTGGAATTTTTTTATTTCCTTTTCTTCTGTACTTTTAATTGCTGCTTTTGGAAAGCTGAAGTGAAACAGGAGCTTAAATATTCATTCTACAGCAATAACAGACATTAACCACAATATTTCTGAACACCTACCAAGAGCTTATGGAAAGAAGGTTTTCGTTTCTCTTTTCTTTACTTTTACACATTCTTTAAACAATCCAAGGTTGTATCACTTGTTCCAAGGCAAAACATCTTGAAGTGAATTCAGTAAGTGCTGTTAGAAGGCACTGATAGGTCTCTGTAATGCAATAACACATTAATAATTAGTGAATCTCAACGAATGCAATTGGAAAAAAAATGACCAATTATGTGATTATTATAGGTTAATTTACAAAATTTCCATAATTCTAAAGTGTTTTAACTATATATCTGTAGCAGGATGCTCTGTCTGGAAGGCAGTAAACCAACTCAAACAACTCCCTGTTTCATAAGCCCATCAATGGTGGACTGAGAGGGACTGTCCTGCTGCTTTTGGTGTTTAATCATGCAAAAACCAGTCTGACTTATCAAACCCAAAGCTACACATCCTGATAGTGAGCTAAAGGTGTGGTACATGTGGCAAAGTACCCTTATCTAAAAATGTTAAGCTGACACCGCTGGGCTGGGGACAGATGACTGACGGTCAATCAATTTATACTGTAAAAGTCCAGTCCCACTTTCAAACAGCTGGTTCTTCTAACATGCACCTTCTTGGAGTGTGTGTGGAGAGTCCTACCTTGGGTGGGGATGGCCCTCAAGGTTACTCCTTGAGTAAGAAGATTTGCCCACAGTCATCGTTATGGGTGAGCAACATCAATCTCTANCAATCTCTTCTTCTTTGCTGCTTTTTTTTTTTTTTTTTAGCTTTAATATAATTGCTTTGTTATAGAGTACATTGTACTATACTGTACCATACTATACCATACTATACCATACCAGGAATTTTGGTTTCCGCACTGTGTATTAAATAATTCTGATTAAAATCTTTCAGTCTAATTCATCGTTATATAAATATATCTGATTTACCATCCTTAATCCTGTGCGACAAAGCTGTACAAAGGTTGAACCACTCCTCTGTAATTCCTTAGACTTGAACTGTTGATGAAGTCTGGGGCTAAGATTGGATGCAGCCACACCCAGACTCCTCTCTGAGAAGGAGCTGAGAAAGCAAGGAGATTCTTTCTGCACCTCATGACTCAAGGGAGGGCTTCTCTAGGAAACTGTCTGAAGCTCCTACTCACCATATAAGATAATATCTTACACTTTTAAGCACTTAAAGTAATATGACAGAGAGCTAAAAAGAACAAATATTAGTATTTATAAGGTTGTCTTATTTTATTTTTTATTTTTAAATTATAAGTAGAAAATAGGTAAACTTACAATATATCAGAGGGACTGGAATTAGACTGATCCTGTAGGACCTATTAATGCTTTCTGCCACTGAGTGCTCAGATTTCCAAGGCAGAAATTGATGGTCTTGTGGGGCTGACCACTAAATGAAAATTTCTTTAGGCTAATTCAACTTCTGCTGGGCTCTTATGATAAGTAACACACTTAGTTTGAGGAGAAAGTAAAAGAAATGAGCTTGTTTAGATAAACTTTGCTATTTCAGACCAACTTTACCCCTTTCATGCTCTCTCTCCTACTACTCCTTTGCATGTTATCTGCACATATATTGGCACATTTAGTCTGGGAAAAAATGTTCAAGCATGTTGGGAGGAATCTGTGTGTTCAAATGTATATGCCCTGTTTTTTCCAGTGCACGTTTTCTCTAGCTTGTCATTCCATTTCACTTAAAACTAAGATGCAAAACTCCCAGCATTCCTGACCTTGGATGGAGCAGTTTCATGAGGAACCTAGGGGAATTATGAAATACTTTGGGAGAATAATGAAAACCTTATAGAATGATAAAAGGCCCAGTCATGTGTACCCTCACTTTATAGCACTGTAATGCTGTCTATTCAGAGAGGAAAAAGACAGCTATTCAGAGAGAAGGGAAAAAAATGGAGATGCATATCTTTACCCCAAATCTTCGTGTCATTATCATGATTCAGCAGTGCAATAATTAAGTAATAAGTTGAGAATTCCTACAGGTTTTTGAACTGGGACAGACTAAAACCGGGAAAAACTGAAGATGCTACCTTTTCAAGACACAAAGTATAATGGGAGTTAGTGGAGAGACAGTGTTATCTCTATCTGTTGATGACATTTTAGTCTCCAAATTAAGTATGACTAATAGAATAGCTAAATCATGTGTCTTCACTATGGAACATGGGACAGTAGAATCAGAGAGCCTGTTAATGCTTTCTAATATAAATTTGGTCAGTGATAGATGATGTAAGCCTCTAAAACTGGATGGATAGAACTGAATACTAGTAGAGATGAGCTTGGCACAGAGGAAAACAGAAAGGTGGCAGGAAATTCAGACAAATTTGGATCATCTTTTTACAACCATCAGAATTTTGAAGACTTATCTGAATCAAGATGTTAGTTTGTCTATCTTTTCCCTTATTACTTTACTCCTTGATTTGACAGTTATCCCTATATATAACTTCTATTCTGGCACACATCAGTATCTAATATTTTACTTCAAACAATGTAGGAATGATTTTACATCCTCTCCATGTGTTCCTTATTATATCCTGAAAGCAGAGGGACTGACCTCCCAGAATTTCCTGATCAGAAGGCTTTCAGTTCTATCTGCTTAGACAATATTTGAAAATATTTGTTTTTAAACACATTTTTAGAACTTAGCTGTATATTCAGAGCCAAGATGGGTGGGAAGGACATTCACAGTTGTCCATATAGCCAAATCTGGCATATGAGTCGTTTGTTACAGGAAGAAAGGTCTTCAGGAGTCAAATAAAAAGGGAATGGTAAGTTTGATAAAGTTCTGTTTAGTCAAAGATCTAAATAAATTCCTGAAGGTTTTCTCTTGCTCTCAGCTACTTGGTGCCTTTTGATCAAGTACAGATGGCATATGTGGGACTATGATGAGATCCAAGAGCAAACCTTCTGCAGATTTCCAAGCCAATTTCACACTTTACTATAGCCCAGTTGATCCAAACAATTAGTAATAGTAAATTAGACACTTCAAGATGTTCTGCTACCATTTTGCAGAATGGAACTTCATTCTTCAGGATCAATGTCTGAAACTCATCTGGGAGCAGAGAATTGGGTGCAATCTGTACGTTGTCATTGCTGTGAAGATTAATAAATTCAGAGTTAAGTTTGCTTGATACGTTGACCTTATTTTAGAGCACAGAGCTGCTGTGCTTTAAAATCAACCACCTAGACTAAGATGAAAATCTTCACATAGTTTTCAATACTACTAAGAAGTAAGGGAAAGATAACTCTTTTTTTATTTAAAGCTATTTCAATTGAGACAGAAAAAAAAAAAAAAAGATCGCTATAAAAAATATAGTTAAAACTTTTAAACTGGTGCATGTACATTAAAGACAATTTTTCTGAATGTCACTTTGGGATCCTTTATTTGGCATCTTCTACTCATACACAAGTGGAATAAAAAGATTTTTTTAGATAACAATCTTGGGATTTTGCAATTTCTTTTTTATTATAAAGTCACTTGTAGATGGGCTTGCTGGGAACCAGATTTGCTTTTTGAGAGAAGGAAAGATTTTTATTCCCCATCATGTAAAACACATCAGTAGGGCTACATTATTAGAGTTTTTTCCTCCACGAGGAGATATTTGAAGCTGGATAGAACAAGAAAAAGAAAAAAAAATCAGCTAGACTTTCAATTATTCTAATCTGCATGATTTTTAATACGACATCGTCATCATAACAGCTACAAGAAAAACTCAGCTCCATTATGAGGAAAGATGTCAGTATACATTGCTTTGGTATACAAGTACTAAAAGGATTATTCTGTTTCTTTTCCTGGGAATGGCTCTTTCTCACTGAAGAAAACTCAAGCTGGCCAATAAGCATGTTCATATAATATTAGTGTTCATATAAATGCTCATATAATAAGCATGTCAGAAGGAAGTGCCTTCACTTCCATCACTGTTTTGATTATAAAATGCACTGTCACTTTTTAGTTTATTTTTTCTGCTGTATTTCAGTGTTTGCATCCTAAGATTGTTTTTCTTTCCCTCTGTTTTCTTTCCCTGTGTGTTGTTCTGTTAGGCAAATTGCAAAGCTGCACAATATTTAATTTTATGTTTGGGGTTTTTTACTCATTTAGAAATTATGATGATCTGAAATTTCTTCAGCTGTGGGATTTTATTCATGTCTTATGTGGACATCCCAATATTCAACAGACAGTTGTTATCAGGGCTTCCAGCATAAGTTATTTCATAGAGCCTGGCAAAAATATAGCTGAATCTCAAAGGGTTATTAACATTTCATTTTGCCAAGACTGGCAGATCTGATTCAAAGCTGGCAAAGAAGACTGACAATAATGGCCTCTCATAGAAAGATGACAGATTTTTTCATGCTGTGTTTCATGTGCCATCTAAAAGCATGCTGTGAGACCTGGCTAAAGCTCTAAAGAGGAAAATACATCTTATGGCAATATTCAGTTAACAAAAAGAGAGAGATGCATACAAATCTCAGTGCATTCCTTTAGACTGAATTCATGGACTGGGAAAATAATTAGTAAGGATTTTTGCCTTTCTCTTGTCTCACAAGTGGTTTGCAATCACATCGTAGGGCTGGGCAATGTCTTCATTCATGCTTGCTGAATAAATTCAGTGAATAATTTGCAGCTTCTTGCTTGTTCACAAGCATTTCACCAATCACGAGTGTTTGATATGCAAGCTGTTTTCTTCAGAAACGCAGGTCACAGAGCATGTCTGCTGCCTTGCTGGAGCAGAGTAAAGGTTTGGATGTAAATTTTTCTGATGATGAATTTAATACCTTTTTTTTTTTTTTTCCCTTTGAAGACCCCTGCATTTCTGTTGATGTTTTCCTGATCAGTTCTAGTGCCAAATTTCTGAGAAAGTAATTAGCTAAAGGAGAATGCAAACCATATGTCTGAACCCGTCTCTGTAAAATGACGTGCGTATACAAATATCCAGGAAGTCCTGTAGATCATAGGGGTTCTATTTAGACTAAATTAAACAAGGTTTGGATCTCACCACTCTTGGAAGAGTGTACTGGTCTAATCCACTAGTTCAGACTATTAATGGAACATATTTTTTTTCCAGTGTGCATGCCAAAACCCACACTTAGTGGAGCTGTAGAGAGGAAACTCGAGAGTGGGTGATGCATGCTATTTCCTATCCCGAGTCTGCCTGTCTGCTCTTGCATCTCCAATAAATCTAAGCAGCAAAACTCTGTGCAGTAATAAACTCCATAGATCAGTCTTACAGGGGGATGAGGTAACCTGAGCACAATCTTTGCAATTCAAAAAGAAGTAAATGCATCTTCTTGGTAATGGAAATCAGATTTCTGACTCTGAGTGGGAGGCACTCTTTGCTTCAGTGCTTCCTGGGACTGATGCAATTTGTAACCACCCCTTTAAGCCCACTGCCAACTTCTTGTCCCTTTTTAGCTTTTCAAGCTCAAAATGGGTGAATTCACTTGAGAAATGTGAAAGGGGTTGCACATCATTAGCTAGGGTTCAAGGTGTCTTGGTTGCCACGCTTGGTGTAATTTTCAGTGTCATTCAGTACACATTCACTGATGAGTGAATTTGCATAATAATTTCAAATAACTGGCTTTGATCAGACCCCATCAGCCTGTGGGCAAAGATACTGGAAAATATGACTGGGGCAGATGAGATGCAAGTGAGAATGTGGTGGGTATTTACAGCCATATGTTGAAAAGGTGTTAGTTATATGACCACTACAAGGGAAAATAAGCATCCCTGGAAATGCAAGCTGGTGCTAAGGATGGTGCTAAACCTTCCTTGTGTTTCCTCTTACTGTGGTTTACGTTCCTATTGATTGGCATTTCCTACTGTGGCTCTTGCAGGAAGGGACATCCAAGGGTGGGAGCTGTTTGCCTTGCAGGCTGCTCACCACAGTGGCCTTGGTCTACCAAGAAAAGAAGCTACAAAGCCTCTCTCCGTGGCCCAGCTGAGCTCCAGCCAGCTGCACAGTGGTCAGCAGCAAGAGACTGGCCCCAGGCAAGGGTATCAGCCTAGATTACAGCTAGTCTGTGTATCTCAGCCTAGGAGAGAGAAGATGAAGGCGGTGTGGCTCAGGGAACAGAGCTGGCAGTGATCTCCCAGCTGCTGAACTGCAGCTGCTGAAATTTTAAAGCATTAAGAAAGAGCAAATCAGATTTTCAAATACGCTTGTGCTTAGCAAGGTGTGAAGGGCCACATTTGTCATTTATTGAAATAGTAGGACTGGGGCACTTTTTAAAGCCATTTTTTTATTGAAGCGTTGTTGCAATAGCTAATCTTTTCAAAAACATGTTTGTGAGCATTTTTTAAAGTCACAGAATACCAATAATGAAAATATTTGAAAGAAGAAACACATTTTTTTTTGCAATGTTTTCACATTATTAAAGCTAGATCATTTTCAAGTGGCAATGAACAAAACAAGACATGTAAAAATTAAGTAAACTACACAGCTGGTTTTGCTTGGGAAGAGGATCAGCTATTCACAGGACAAGATAGAACCCTGGATGGAACAGTTTTGCATGTGAATTAAAATCTGGTCTGGGAAAAGCTATTCAAATTTATTAATCTCTGAGAACTATTTTTTGGTGATGGATTTTTAACTACCTTTTTCCAAATAAGTTGAGGGTTTTTTATTAACTCAGCAGTATCTGGGAATGAACCTATGGAAATGTTCTCATATCTATCTACACTTGTTGATGATGTTTTCCCAAAGTCATAGACAAACAACACCTTTTTGCAGTGCTTTGAAGTTTCTGCTGTCTTACTCCAAGCTTAAACTAAATTCAAACAGCGACTGAAACGCTTCCAGCTGGGAGAGAGAAGCTCTAATATATAACCCTATGATGGGCTCAGTGTACTGTTCCCCTTTGACTTGCAGCAGGAAGGACTATAATATTTGTCTCAGGTTATGGTTATTAAAAGACCATAACTCATGGACCTCTTCAGTGTGGGGAGAATAATTCAGACAGGGCACCGAGAGAGGCAGCTTTGTAATCCATTGCATAGAGGAGATCCCCAAGAAAAAGTTTATGGTAAGGGAATATTTTTCTCCTCATTAATGTAGGAATTGCTTTGGAGAAAAGTTTTCATAAGCTCTTTTCCATGTGTCTGAAATGATGGAGAATGATGCTTTCTAGGAAAATAATCCCTGAGAAGAAGACAGGAGCTTTATCTTTGTCTGTTTGTTACATAACACTCAATATAATGGCACAGGTTTAAGAGGCAACTTCTACTTAGCAGAAACATTCAGGTTCTTGCTTTACCATCAAGAACTCAACTTGCCACAGATCCCAGATGAGGTGCAGACCTGGCACTTGTGAAAATCATTTGCTAACTTACAAAAAGTCACTTTGTAGTTTATTATATTTAGACACAGGTTGATTTGGGGGACTCCACTTCTGCACAGGGATTCAGACCTAGCAAACATTCAGGTATTTCAAGGACATAGATTGTTCTGTTGTCTCTCAGTTGAGCAAGACCAGGGCCATAGTGATGCACTCTCTGCACTTCTCTCTTTCCATGCCCCTCATATGGCTGGTGAAATCAGCACACATATGATGTTTCTTCTCTCCCCTCTTTTCCCTGCCCCTTGCTTCTGAACTGTGAGGCAGAAGGAAATGACTTTCAGCGATACTGAGTAAAGTCAGATGTGGGAGCCACTCAATCGTCTATGTAAAGCCACACAGTGCATAACAGAGTTATTTCTCAGGCTGTAACTGCACTAAGCCCAAGTGATTTGACTGTATGTGTCTGTGAGATTTGGACTTGCATGATAGCCCAAATAATGAGCTAAATGAATTTTGCAGAGTAAACTGGTATGTGCTCATGAGTCAAATTAAATGTAAAGGGAGTTGGGCATTTCATTAGGGGCACAGAGCATTAGTTCTCAGGAGTGGTGTGCAGCTTGCCTGAAAAATGAATGCCTTTCTGTGTGCTGTTTTAAGAGGCTGCTGAAGAATGAGGGTTGCCATAGCAACGCAGAAAAATTTTAAACAGTTAATACTTCTTACGAGCTGAATAGAAGGGGCTGAGTAGCAGAATCTGCAATCATCATTTTTAGCACAACTAAGTTAATATCAAATGCATTTATTAAATGTTTTCTTATGGCACACTGGATACTGTACAGATCCCCAAAGTGCTGCTCCAGTGTACATTTCATCTGGAGCAGCAGCACTCACAGGCAGGCACTTTTAAGTGGAGTGATGACAGCTGAGTACCACAACATGAGGTGACTCAAACCTTGGTGAAGGACCAAGTGTGACAGTAAGACAACTGCCAAGTGATATTGTGTCCATTTGAAAGAGACAAGAACTTTGAATTTGACAGTCCCTTCTACAGCCAGACTCCACGGTAAACTGCATGTTATAGAAGGCTGAGAAAAACCTCCAAGGAAACTTGATACTTTCCCTAAAGCACCAACTGAATGACTCTCAATTTTTAAATTTTTTCTTTTTCTTGATCCAACCTGTACCAGTCTTCTGCCACTGTCAACAGACTTTATTGGCTACTTTCAGGAGCTATAATAACAGCAGGAAAAGGGTTCTCCCCTCTCTGGCACACCTGTCCAGGAGTTAACTCAGCAGGTATGAGTTGTTTTGTGTTTTGAGAGTCATGGGTTTGGTGTCTGCTTTCATTATCTAGCTGCTTAAAATCAAGACTCTCTTTTATAGCTCACTTTTAGATTGACAATCTTGAGCAGTTTTGTGCTATCTACAAGCTTTCTCTTGCCATTATCTGAATTTTCTGACAGCTTATGATTCTGATGAACACTGTGGGTCTCAGAACAGATCCTTTTAGGATTTGTGAGTGATGGAACAGCATGAATGGAGGATCTCATCTAAAGGGTTTGAAACACAAAACTTTGAAAAATTTATTTCAATACTAATTACAGCATTGATTCTGAGGTAACCTGGACATCTGTACCATATTTTTTCAACTTGGGGAAATAAAGTTGCTTAGTTTCTCAGGCTAATAGTGTTCCCCCATGATTAAGAACTGTCACAAGTAGCCTATACCCAGATTTCTCCTATGAGCACATCCGAAACAGTCCCAGTACTTTGGTTGGCTTTTCTTGTTGCCATGTTCAGCTATGTAGACATTATCCCAAGCACAGCAGAGCTGGGCAGCTCAAAAACCTCACAACAAACACACTGTTCTGAAGTGAGTTCATTATGAAGTCACACTGTCTTCAGTGCTGNCGGTTGTGACAGGGTTTTTTTTTTTTTTTTTTTTTTTTTTTCTGAATACTGTGCAAAGTGATGAATCCAGCTATGGACTTGCAAAGTTACATTATACAGTCACCCAAGGGAGTTCTCCTTGTCCTTGCAGCGCACACAGAAATGTGCAGTCTAGCAAGTAACTTGTATGTGACTGCATATTTTGTTTCTCCTCTCAACACTGCGCTGTCAAAACGTATCTGTCCTGTGATGTGGAGGACCTGTGTGTCAAGTTAAAACTAAATACCTCTGAATACGAATAGGATGACTAGATTACATCCTTTATTGAGCTTCCATTTTTCATGTATTTTTGTTTGTTTGTTTGTTTTTTAAATTGTCTTTATTGTTTTGGTAGCACATCATGTCTCCAGTAGCTGCCCAAAACTTTAAGTGCAGACAGGCTCCAAGGTAGCTCTTTGCTTCTGTTATCTGTTCGTTTGTAAGCTAACAGGCTTGTATATACCTGGGCTTGATGGTTGTTCTCAAGAGAAACCCATCTGTTTTTATAAACCACAGGTTTTCCATCGTCCTCCACAAGCTATGGTATTATTTTCCTTATCAGTAATCACAATAGATATCCTCTGTATTCTTTTGGGTGTCATCTCTGTTTAACATCACTGTCTTTAAAGGATTTCTAGTTTTTTAATTGTGGTTTTCCTTTGAGATGATTTCATGAGTGACAAATTACAGAAGTTGCATTTTTCTGTACGAGCATCTTTGTCTTGATGATCCCCTGAATAGTGACAACACAGACACTGAGTAGGAAGCAATCTGTCAGCTGATGTGAAAATTTACAGCATGAGTAGATTTAGTTCCTTGTCCTTGTTATATCTCTGGAATTTCAGGAGTGAGATACTACAAAATTACTACAATGATATACGTAGATAAAAAGGATGGGTAAGAAGGAAGTGCACATCTGTCTCCACTCCTGGTTTGAACCAAAAGTCTAGAGGTGATTAGCCCCTTCTCCTCATCTACAGCATTCTGATGCCCTATCAGCCCTATTCTCAAACAAGTAAACAGTGCTTCTACCCCCTCTAATTTTCAGAGGAATTTAGTGTAATTGGTGACATTGCCTCAGATTAGGCAGCCAAAGTGCTTTGACTTTCAAAAAGACAGACATCCTTAGGAATACACACTCACTGCAGTATTACCAGACTCCTCTGTATTTTGCCTTGGTTCCCACATTCCCAATATACACCAAGGTGCATGTCAACAACAAATAATGATATCAGGTCTGACTAGCTTGCCTTGGTCTTGCCCCTGTTTGTGCTCTCTCCCATGGCAGTACTGAGACGTGTCGAAACAGAAAGTATTAAGAAACCTCTGGTCACTTCCTGCAAACCCTCCTTTTCCCTGCCATGTCCCCAGAAGGGTAACATGGGGACTAACTGCAGAGCAGCTGAGGTTTAGAACATGTAGGAGACGTCCTGGGAAATTTAGTGACATCCCGTCCCGAGTGCAACAGCAGAACACAGAGGCACGAGGATGGCTTTAGAAAGTGCCTGTGAACATCTGCTGCTAAGCTAACCCAGATGCTTGGGCCCCAGTGTCAATTACCCGAATTTATGCTGCAGTCCAGGCATGTCCCACACCCCTTTTGAAAGGGGGCCTTCAGCTCCTAAGTGATGTCAGAGTAATAGTAACTTTATGATCTCAGCATGCTAGCTTTTGCCCAAATCTGGAAGAATCGCTGCAGATGGATGAATGATGAAACACTATTTTAGGCAGAGAAAGAGCCAGTATCATTGTATTGTTTCTACTCTACGAGCTCTATTGGAAAATTGTTCAAAAATAAGGTGGCTGGGAACATTTATTTCTTATATAATTTTGTATATATTTTTTTTTTTATTTCTGAAAAGTTGCACAGCAGATGCTGCCACTAGCAATTGTACCCCATTAGAAAGTTTAACTGGAAGTTACATGTGTTTTATAAATTTCTACTCGTTGTACCCCTTGAATTAAGGCAGGTAAAAGAATTTTTCCTTCTTATTTATGAATTTTCTGTGAGAGTTCAAATAGGAGAGATCCCTTCTAATAACATGTTTGGCACACTTCTGAGGAAATGGATACCAGAAAAGACTCACTAAAACATAAAAGTATTTTCTGTCCCCCAAAACTCTACCACAATGGACAAAACCAGGGAGAAAAGAGGGGAAAAATTAAATAACCATGAACTGTGAGGGCCCTCCAAGCATTAGAGAGGGGATTGGTTAGGGGTAGGTATTTCTTATATATTTATTTGGTTATTTAATCCAGTGAGCACTATCAGATACATTTGGCAGTGAAAATATTTTTCTGTGGTTTCTTTGTGACACATCTTGGGTAATTTTATTTTTTTTTTCCTTCTGCACAAGAGCTGTATCCAGTTAAAACTTCACGAAGCACAGGTTGCTAGGAATACACAAAGAATATGGTTGCATAACCAGTGTTTTTGATCACCTCTAATTAAGTAATTATGCTTTTACCAGAATACAATACTTACAGGAATGTGGTATATGTTATAATACACACTAAGGAACTAATTTGCACAATCAAAATATACAGATCTTTTAAGAATGTAAACACCTTTTGGTCTTTGAATTCCCACACTGGGACTATTATTTTTCAGATGATATTTTAACACTATGGCTTTGCTGTAGAGCAAAATGGTAACTTTGGGATAGATAGTCCCTTCTGTTATTACGTGGGTTGGAATGTAAACTTCCTTAATTTAAGGAGGTGAAGGAGTTACCTCCACAGCTCATTTTCTTTCTTAAAATACTGTCTCTGAATAACTGAGTATCCTCATCTGTTTTCTGTTAGGCTTGCTAAGTTACTGAAGAAGGAGCCTTGGGAGCTGATGTGGGATGTGAAGTGCAAGAATTCATGCCATTTCCCCATTATTTATATAATGCAAAAGCCAGGATCACTGAAATAGACTAAATAGATTGTCACTCAGACCACAAGCTACTTGCTAGTAAATTGGCACTCAGCCCCAAAAAGGAAAACTATGATGAAGCAAAGCAGAATCATGTCTCCTTCTAAATGCTACCTGGAAAAAAGCAGATCTTACCCATTTTCCCTTTCCTTTCTTTGTCCTGGTTCAAATTCCCATCGAAAGAACTCAACAATGTATCTGAATTTCTGGTCATGCCCAGCTTACACATCGTGAGATTTGTATCTGGCTAAAGGTTTCCAAAATTGCCTTCTGGTTTCCCAGCTATACAAAATTCATTATGCTACACTTAGTGTATTGGAGAAGCCATGATAATGAATATATAATTTTTGGGGCATTTTTTAAAATGTTTTTTCCTCTGTGACCTTTAAAAAAACCCTCAGTTTCCCTTCTTTTCATCCCTTCTGAAAAATAAACATGATACTGTTGAAGAAGAATTCAGTACAAAATAGTTTGATGATATTTTCATCCAGGGCACTAGCTATTTATAAGACCTGTTATTTCATACTTTACTGTCCGTGTCAGTTTTGGGTGGTTTTTTTTTTATTTTTGTTTGTTTGTTTGTTTTTTTTTTTTTTTTTTTGTTTTTTGGTTTTTGGTTTTTGGTTTTTGGTTTTTGGTTTTTGGTTTTTGGTTTTTGGTTTTTGGTTTTTGGTTTTTGGTTTTTGGTTTTTGGTTTTTGGTTTTTGGTTTTTGGTTTTTGGTTTTTGGTTTTTGGTTTTTGGTTTTTGGTTTTTGGTTTTTTTACTTTTTTCTACCTTGAGCTCCACAAGTTGGTCCTGATTATATCTAAAAAGCACATGCTGGAAATGTGATCCATCCAGAAGATGAACAAACAGGGGAAAGGGAAGCCATGGAAAACTTCACAATAACAAATCCACTTTTCTCTGTTTTCTATTAAGGATTTTCTTGGGTCACGTGCAAAACTAAGACCCTCAATTTGTATTATGGAGCAATGGGAGTTGAGTATGAATCTTCACTGTCCTTGTACGAATATTTACACCTCTTGTTGCCCAAAATAAATGGAATGCATCATGATCCAGTTGTCCCCAGCCCTGCCTTGGGATCGCTACCACTTTCCAAGAGGATTGCCAAGCCACACAGCCCTGTCCTCATTAACTCTGTTTTTAAATAATAGCTTTGCTGCTCAGAAAAGATTCCCTTGCACAGGGAATTTTTAAAAAACAAAACAGAGGCTGAATTTGTTGTATTTTCCATGTAGTAATGATTCTGTTAAGGTTTAGAGTAGCAGAGTTAATTTCATATGCAACAGTGTATATGCCTTTGCTTATATGTCAATAGGGTGTGACTCTGTAGTTTGCTTTTCTACATTGAGAATCAGTGTCTTTCGAAGCTACTTTTAGTTTGTAGCTCTTCCTAAAAGACTCAAGACAGACAAGTGATTGTCCCTGGAGCTCCCAGTGCAAGTTACATTATAAGTTATTGCAGCTGCTTTTAGGTTTAGCTTTTTGAACAAATTTGTCTCAGAGGGTTTATGATTAGTAAGGAAAGTAGGAAGGGGTGGATAAGAGAGGACAAAAGTGACAACATGTTGTTTCTCTGGAGAATGTGTTAAGAGGCAAGCCAGGTCTGCAGGTTTGGCTTATTGAAGGTTTATATCATGGGAGAGCAGCTCCCCTTTATAAATCATCATGATGATAAGTAAAACACACATCCTGTTCCTCAATCCAAGGAAGAAAAGCCTACATTTGCTTTTCTTCCCTGAGCATCTTTCCAGATACATTCTCTGGCTATATAACTTGAGCCCCAACTAGTCTTCATGTTCAAGCATTTAAAGTTCTTGTATTTGAATTCAGAAAACAATAACCAAGACACAAATAATTCCTATTTACAGGTTAAAAAGGTTTGAAAGCCAAAAGAAATATGTTCAAATGCAGAAGCCAGAATGAGTGATGCTTTCTGGACCAGGCTCTTTGTGAATCACCATGGCAGAGACATTAGAAGAATGGAGGAAATGTTCTGGAGGCTCATTATCACAAATCAAGCCCAAATATGAGGCTGCTTTACTTTACTTCAACCGTTTTGCTTCTTTCAAGCCCGTCTTTTTTATTGTGACTACACATTTAGAATGGAAAAGTAAAATTATGAGCTCATATACCTAGAACATCAGAAAGACTCTGGAAGCCAATGAAAGCTACCACATATTCAAGACTTCTTAGGCTCCCCATCCTCCCCTTATCTAAAAAGGCAATTTTTTGCCCTCTTTAGTATGAATTTTTCAGCCACCTAACCTCTACTAGACCTTTAGCCCTCTGGGATGAAGCAAACCCACAAAATGACACGTGGGGTTTGAAATCACTGACAGCTTGACTTGGGAATACAGCACTAAGGGGTTGACATGTGGCTGCCCTGTCAGGTTGCACCACTAGTTCCTCCCTCAGCTTTAGCTGCCCAAATCGTTCTCAGGATAGCATTTTGTGGTAATGAAAGCCTGAAACCAGAAAGGTGTGCTAAGGCCAGATCCTTCACAGTGAGAAAAGTTCTGCACAGAAGTGTCCCTGAGGTAATTTGGTTTGCTATTCTCTTAGATTCACAGAGGTATGACAAGCCCTTTTTTTTTTTTTTTTCCTTAAGAGATCAGGCATTCAGAGGTAAATGCTCTCCTTCTGGTTCTGTGAAGAGCTTTTACATTTCAGTGGTCATACCATTGTAATGAGTGAAACCAACAGACCATCTGGTCCTCTATTTGATCTCTGGTAATGGCCAGTACCAGATGCTTCAGAGGATAGAATAGCCGAATCCACAGGCAAATAACCAGTCAACAAGAGAAGGGGTTTTTCAGCTCCTGTCAATTAGTGACTCATTTATGCCTTATAAAGTGAGCATTTTTTATTTCTTGTGCTTTTTGTTACCCAATGATCTTAGTTTTCAAATTGCTCAATAGTATTTTGGTCTTGGATTCTGGAAATACTGATGGTGGAAATACATTTGTTATCCTCTGCCACTTTTTTGGGGAATTCATTTCACTTTTATACTTGACAATAGAGATGCTGACAGGATTTTATGTTTTATGATATAAAGGCAATAGCTATTGCAGATAAGTTAGCAGAAATAAAATTAATTCATTATTTGTTCCACTGACCCTCCTGATCTTCAGTCTGGGCTTTGTGTTTCACCCCAGTTCTATGGGAATTTGGTTTTGTACTGATTAGAGTATAAACTGGAAAAAATCTTAATAAATGCTGCAGCTGAATTTACAAGAGGCCACTGTTTGAGTTGGCCTTCCTTTGATGTGGGCCAGACATAATAATATTGAATCCTAATTTATAATTCAGGATTATTGAGTCCAATTAGTACCTCAGATCCCAAAGGCTTTGTTGATCTCTTCTGTGTCTAACCACATGCTTCTTACAGCCTTTGCCACCTTTATTAGTACCTCTTGGAGGTATGCTATTCAAACTCCCTAATAATAATTTCTGGTTTGCAGTGTAAATAGCATCAAGCACAAAGTGTACAATGTGCTGTTGTTGTCTAGGTAGTGGGATGTTCTCAGTCAGTAATGGTTTGTATATTTTGTTATTTTTAGTTTTTATTGATATTCCTGGTCATTTGTTTTCCTTTTCATGCCAGAACGGTGAACAATTCTGTCTTGTAAGATGGAATTTGATGCACAGGTTGTCTCAGACCTGAAACATTGAACCAGAATATTAGTCCTGGGTGTCTATATTATGCACATGTGACAGAGAGTCAGAGCTGTACAGTCAACCAACCAAAGGGATGTTCCATGACATATGACATCATTCTCCACAATAAAAGCTGGGAGAAAGAAGGAAGAGGGGAAGTTTGGAGTTATGGAGTCTGTCTTCCCAAATAACCCTTATGGTAATGAATGTGGATGAACATCTGCCTGTTGATGGAAAGTACTGAGTGAATTCCTTATTTAACTTTGATTTAATGTACAGCTTTTGTTTCCTCTGCTGAACTGTCTTTATCTCAATCCAAGTTTCTTGCCTTTTGCCACTCCCACTCCTCTTCCCCCACCCCACCACAGCGGAGTGAGTGAGTGAGTGAGTGCCTGTGTGAGGGGCTTAGTTCCTACTGAGATTATCCCAACAATTGCTTAAAAGCTCAAGTATGCTTCCAAAACAGCTACTGACTTCCTAGGATTACCTTTCAAAGATTACTCAGACTCCCACATTCCAGAGGTCTTTCAGAGTCTGCTTATTTCTCAGATATTTTTGTCTGCTTTTTCCTACCTTGGCTGTGCTTTATGCTCTTCTCTATTCATTCGGCTACTCAAAAATAGATCTAAGAGCGAAAAGGAGGGTGTATTTTTTAAAAAATGGTTATCTAAGAAAGAAAGGTTCACAAATCAGATTTGCTGTCTGGCCAGAAAAGGACTGCAAAGAATTATTTAATGTACAGGAAGAGCATGCAGCAGAACATGATTTCACTTTGAATGCACAGAACCAGCACATTTATGACAGATTTGCTTTGCAGCTACTTCAGGGAGCACAATATAAAAACTAATCTTATGCACTGAATTAGAAATAGTGGAAAAGGCATTACTGAAAGTTAACTGCAAAGTTGTGAAGTGTCACTTTGTCAAGTGTGTAGGAACACTATCAAAGCCAAATAGCTGTGAAGTCTCACTACTGCTTCATGGCAGAGACACAATTGATTTCACTTCACATTGAACCACATGTGTCAATAAATCAAAAATTCACGCACTCTAGAAAATCATCAGCCTTTTGGACAGGCTTAGTGTGCAATGTGCTATATTGGTATGGATACAAATTTAGCAGATTTGAGTGGCTTGCTGTGTAAAAGTGTAGATGCAGATTGGTTCCTAGATAATTAAACATGCAAATGCTGCCTCACGTAGCTGAATTATGAGGAGGTGTCTAGGTACAGTTCTTTCAAGCCCTACATAATACAGGTAGTTCAGTGTGTCTGTCATCTATTGAAAGTCATATGTTAAACCCCATCTAGATGAAACAGAAATGCTAAGGAAATCAGTTGTTTTCCTCTTTGCTGAAGACAAAGTTACCCTTGTTTTCATCTCAGCTTGGTGAAAATGTATCAACAACTTTTACAAATCACTGCAAGTAGTAGAGGGGAGGTGAAGAAATGAGTTAAAAATAATCTCTTTCCAGAATGAATATTTACTGTGGCGCGAAAACTCAACTGATTCTCACTGTGATTAACTTCAAGGAATCCTCAGACAGTAAAAAAATCAATGACAAATTGGCACAGGGAAGGGATGAATGAAAGGAATAGGTTTTCAATATATGCATAATCTAAAGCATGGCCTCTCAAGTCACCAGATGGCTCAAGGGATTAGCAATGCTATATAGTCTTTTCACCTTCCTCCGTCCCCTCCCCTTCATGCAACAGGTTCAAATGTTCAAGTAAGCAACATAAGCATCCAGACAGACACAGCTTAAATGGTCTTAATTTATTACAGGCAGTGTGGTAAAAGTGATCACTACCTAGGAGCATTACCTCTGTGAGAAGAATTATATGCTGGGGATCTGTATTTCTTTGTGAGCGAAGAGAAATGCTTTCATTGGGCTGAAGTTGAAATCTTCCCTTGCAATGTTTTGCTTTATTTTCACGCCCTTTCAAAAACTTCATTATGTTCACATTTGATTTGAAAATTTTTAAAAAACCTCCACTGTTCTGAAATAAAAGGAGAGCAATTTAAAACCTGCTACAAATCCCACAGTTGTTTGCTCCAATTTGGAGGGAAGAATGAGATGTAAACTGTAAATCTGTGAACACACAGAGTGGATTTTATTCTAATTCTTAATTTTCAGTGTATAGAGTGTTCTGTCACAGATGTTTTGATGAATTTTGCTTCTGGTCATATTGTTTTCTTAGGGGAACACATGCACACACCATAAAAGTATGATCACAACTGTTAGTAAGTGAAAATCCTTTAGGAAATCTTAGTAGACTACACACTACTTAAGACAACTTTTTATTTAAGTCATCATATGAGAAACTGTGGGGTAAAAGCTGTTCAGGAGTTATCTTTTCCCCTATATTTTTAGTGTTTGCATAGTAGATAAATAAAGTACTTTAATCCTTGTCATGAGAACTAGAGGTTGTGTTTCAACAGCACAAAAATCAATAATCAAACCCATTGATCATATTCTACATTTAACAGTACTGATTAAAGTAAAAAAAAAACCCTCAACCTAGAAACTGAAACAAAACCCAAAGCCACCAAATGAAAACAACTTAAGGGGGAGGAAAAAGGTAAGGCAAAAAGCTGATGAGGTTTGTGTATAAATGTAACCCATAACATCATACCATTTATTCTTGTATGGCACTCCTTTAATTTTAAAAATGTGTCTAGCTTGAATTTTCAGCCGGTCTCTGTTAACTTTTAGCTACACATTTCAATTAGTCTCTTTTCTTCAAGAGAAGTAATACATCAGCCTCTGCAAGATAAATGCAGAAGAAGAAAACAAAAAGCTAGTTGACTTCAATGACCTGATTTTGTGCTCTACAGATTTGATAAAACTCTACTTTCCTCTTTTTGCTCAGTTACTGGCTCTCTGATGCCTATTTTTGCAGGCAGCTGCAGTACAGTGCAGGATTTAGAGTTCATATGCTAAAATACATATTTTCTTAAATGTTTAGGCAAGTTCTTTTTGTTATATCAAAATTTCTTTTGTAAATCTTGACCTTTCAAGGTAATATATTGGCTTCACTGACGTTAGGCAAGGCTTTTTTGGACTTTAACAGAGGGCTGGGTTAATCTCAAGGATGTTGTTTTGGTAAGGCTGTAATGCTCCTCAGAAGCTCCTACATTCAGATTAGATTCATACTGTTTGTGATTTCAGTGTATGTTCTTTTGTCTTCTAGTACATGCTGGTTTTCTCCTGAGTTCTACACCTCAGACATCAATACTTATTCACCAGCTGTGCTGTGATATTTGGTTGCAATAGTACATGCGAAGGACAAAGTTTAGGCTGAAGATCTATATTGACCATATTAAGTCACGAACTAAGACAATTCAGTTTATGTCTTAGTGCCATTCACTGCCCTCTTTCCTCCAATGACAGATTATGGAGAAGGCAAACATAAGTTTGAAAGGGGCACAACTGGCAAATCTTTAAAACCTTAGGACCCTTTGTCAGTCCCTCTTAACCACAGCACACATTCTCTAGAGTCAAGGTCCTTCTCTTTTCCTGTACTAAATAGGAACATGCAGAACAAGAAAGGCAAATTCTCTGTCCTTCACTCATTTATATTTAGGCCATCCCATTTATTTAAACAAAGAGACGACAAGAATGCTCAGCTTGAACAACAGTCCCGGATTCGGCCAGGACCTTTCCATAAAAATGTGCTTTGTGCATAAAGAAATCATTAGATTAAATGTTTTCATGGAAGAGGAGTTCAAAACAATGTGACAGCGATCACTGAGCAAGCTCAATACTGAATAGACAAATTTTTGCTCAGATTTTCTTACTTATAAGGTCTTACCATAATTACAATAACTAATGAACCTAGAAGAAAAACATTAGGAAAATAACACAGTGTAAGCTAATCTTGAATACAGTTTGGGTTTTGGAAGCAGGAATGTCAGACTGAACTGAATGTTCAACAAGGTCTGCATGGCAGATCATCAAACACTACACAAGTTCACAGTAAGTCACCTGAGAACAGGAGTTCACATCTCAGTAATCTTCTGAGACACTTTTTCAGATTTTCACATTTTTGCTTTATCTCATTTTCTGTCATTTCATACTTTATAAGTAGCAGACTATCCTGTTTTCTCTTTAGCAACTTCTTTTTGTAATCCCCCCTGTAACTTGCTGGATTTTTTTCTGTGGTGTGTATATAGTATATTGTGATACCATCATGTCACTTACAGTGTGAATTTCAGAACACTTGCAGACTTGGCATTTTTACGGTACAATTACTGTGATGGTTTTGGCAGACACATGAGTCTGCATTTCCTATTTGGGCAAAACTTTTATAAGTTCATGAGTTAATCAAGGGAGACAAATCTTGCTGACCCTGGATGCACAAAGTTTGCTTTATATTTTTATATTGCTTCATGAAACTTGATCATGCACTGGCACACTGAGTGGTCAACCATAGGCTTTTGGGGCTTTTAGCATCACCTGCTTTTCCTGGTTCCCATGGGCTTCTGATTCTCTGAAGGACATGCATCATTTTATTATCAGCTAAAGGTCTTATTCAAATAAAATGTGGGGTTCGTCTTCAACCGTTTTATCCTTAAATATGTTGGTTTCTATGAAGCATCTGCAGCATAAAGTGATGCCCAGGCTGAAAGTTGCAGAACTGGTATCCAAACACATTGACATTTACTGCAATCACAGTATTTTCACATAAACCCTTTTGCTGAAGTGCAGAATGTAAAACTATGGATTCTAAACAAGGGTGACAAAATGTAAGACAAAAATGCTGTTTAGTAAAGTTTACCTTCTAGTCCTTCTCAGAGTGCTGTCAGTATTGTTTAAAAAAATATGCAAGGCATAAAATTGTTTATACACGCAAAAACTCCTGAAAAACCTGTGTAATTGAAATACTGAGTGCAAAATTCAACCCCCACCAAGTTCACTGTCAATACCCACTGTGCTAGACTTATTTTGAAACTGGGCAGTTAGGGACAGTTTTATAGTTGTTCTTAGATTACAACAAAATCCAAATCAGTCTATAGAAATGTGCACACATTTAGTTACTCCATCTTTCAGCTCCGGTCTCATAAAACAAATTTGAAGCTGCAGATTTCCAGCAGAAAAGCTTTCAGTGCAATCGCCATTCAGGGCTATGTGAGCTGAAATGGAAGTGGGAGGACCACCCTTTTCAGAGGTGGGTGCAGGCCGTGTAAACAGATGTGGCTGGGCTGAATGGGGAGCCTGAATGGAGACATTGTTCCCTGCCTTCCCGGTCTCCCTCCTTCCCTCCCAGCAGGGACCAGGCACAAGTCCCACTCGCAAGATGAGAGCTTAAACTCTGCCTGTTACAATTAGAGAAACCCGACTGCACCGAGGTTTTAAGTCTATCGAATATCATGAACACTCGTTCACCTCCCCAGAGCCATTCCAGAGGCATTCCTGAGCACTTCGCAAGAATTTTTTTTTCCAGTGTATGGCAGAATTAATTTTGAAAAGACATTATCAAAGTTTTTTTTCCAGTGGAAGTTTTGCACTTCTGAATTCATTGTAGTTTATTTTTGAAACAGTTGCCTGTGACATATGATGAACCTATAAACTGCATCTTTAATATACACACATATATAATGTTGTTCAATAGCTTTACATTAAGTGCATTCCAAGAAGAAAGACTCTGGAGATACTATAAACATTTATTATACAGTTATATATGTTAATGTAAAATCTTCTAAACTTCTAAACCAATTGTAGGGACACAATTTGACAATGTTGATAGAAGTTAATCTTGAAACATCCATGCAGTGGCTGAGTTACTGTATACATGTTCATGGATTTATTTCATTAGGAGCTGTTATTGTGGAATACTTGTAAAGGTCACATATACCAGCATTTGGAAGCTTGCCCAGGTTCTTTTAAATAACCCCAGGGACACAGAGTTTTGTGATTTCTGAGGCCTTTGTAGGGAAGAGGTAGAAATAGTAATGCAACTCTAAGTTTACCGGTTTAACTAGTGCTCCATTTTGCAGAAATAAAGCAGCAGTTTTCCTCAGTTCAGTAATTGAAACTGTTAATGAAGCACATGAATCTTATAAACTTAGGTTATTCATGAAATATTTAAGTTCAGGAACTTGTTATTCATTAAAGACATGCTGTTGTATTCTGCTGCACAAGAATGGCGGTTTTTCCTCCCCTCCTCATATTGACAAAGGTTGTAATCAATGTATTCCAGAAGTGTAAACTCTATCATTGTGTCAACTTTGTGTGTGAAGGTCATGAATGCATTTTGGAGGCATTTCTGTGGACTGAAGCATGCCAAGCATTGCCAAGACAGAAAATGAGAAAGTGAAACAGAAGGAAGAGGAGGGCAAAGGAATGCACACTGAGTGCCAGTTTGCATTTCTTTCATAGTCAAAAATTAAGTGTAGTTCTTCTGTAGCAGCTCAATGTGCACACATAATCATAGGTCTAGTTAATTCTCTGATCCCAAAGTCCTTTGTTTGTATGAACAGCAGCTTGAGGAAACAAAATAAACCCAACAGTGTGCTTTAAACAGTATTTCAGGGTCACCCTGCCAGCGTTCAATTTGCAGTTCTGCTGTAAATCTGCCACCATAGGCAATGTACAGAAGTGTGCACAATCCCTTTTTGGGGCGGGGATAGGACTTGCTTATTTATTCTTCAGCACACTATTAAAGTCTGGTTTGTTGTGATTTTTTTTTCTTTCAGCAGAACAATTCTATCTCAAAAATAGTGATAGGGAGTAAATAAGGTGGCCTGATTTGATTTCTTATTCTACCACACACTCTGACTTTGTGTCTCGTGTCATTAATAGATCTAATAGGATTTTGGCATGAAACCAAAGAGGGGGAGGGAGGAAGGGATGAACTGCAGAGAGATCTGGTGCCTTTCTCAACTCAAAAGCGATGTCAGGCCTATCAGCCTTCTCTTTAGTCCTCCCTGACAGAGCTGGAGGCATTTCTCTATACATGAGTTTGTCTCATGCATTCATGAGGCTTTTTGACACCACAGCCTCTTTTGTTCCGAGCTAGATCACGGCTCTGCCCTTCTCCCAGCTGCCATATGGTGCAGTGGGAAGAGGCTTTGAAAGGGAGAGCGGGCCGGAGGAGCTGAGGCAGAGAGAAGAAAGAAATCGAAGGGCGGCAGATGAAAATGATTTATTTTCAGAGTGAAGGGGGCAAGTGACTGCAACTGGTGGAGGGAGAGGGGGGGGGGATGCCTTGGAATATGAAACCAGCTCCGGAGCAGGCGAGCAGGCTGGTGGGATGACAGCCATGTTGTGCTCGTTCTCCAGGCACAGCACTTGAAAAGAAGCATACGCATTTTTGTTATCTTTGTAATGTTAGCTGAGAAAGACTTACAGCCCCAGTGCCTCAACACAGCACCTCGGCAGCCTCATTCCGGCTAAGATCTGACATCTTTCTGAGGATGAAATCTCTCTGCCCTACCATGTGTGCATAACTGTCAAGCTGTAGTCTGACAAAGATGTTTCCAAAAAAGCCTCTGTCTCCAGCATGGTGTATCGAGAAGGACTGTGTAAAGGAAAACGTCAGGTGATAAATTTTCTCTGTTCAACGAGTGCAAATCCACTAAAATCAGTTGAGGTTCTTTAGAACTTGCAGGTTGTTACCTTGTTTCAGCAAGGTGACTTACTCTATTAATAAAGAATATTAAAACTGACCAAATTTACTTTGTGTTGTTTTTCCTGCCTTATACTCTGTTCAGCTTCAAAAGGAAGCCTGTTTTACACCTGCCTGCAGGCACTTTGATTTCCATATTTGTTGACAAATTATTTCAACTTTTAAAAGGCAAACAGAAATTATATGTATGGGTCTTAATAAAAGGAACTCCATATTAAGATTACTCAAAATTTTGTGGCAATTTGGACTGTGGTCTTGATGTCAGTATGGATCAGAAAAATAGCTATAAGGACACACTTCTCATGATTTAGGAAAAATTCTAATAAAACTGATTGGAATTGCAGTACTTATTCACAGAAGAATGATTAAGTCTGTGTAATTATTTTCATATCTCTGTGGGAATGAACTAAATTATGCAGAATGCATAGGAAGGGAATTGACATTATTACTTCGAAATTTTGAAATGTTTTGTTCTAAATTAATTTAGTGCCATTTTGAGCCCCCTAAGTGCTTCTCGAGAGTAATAGGAATTATAGTTCAAGATATATGTGAGAGGACTGAGAAGATCAAGGATACAGGCCATTTCCACAGGAAGGGAGGACATGGACAGAAGAGGCAAGGAGAAGGATGTGGTACGATTTTTAAAAATTGTGCTTGGCTCAGTAGCTAGGGAATCATTATTCACTATTTGTCAATTAAATGACTGGAAGACACCCAAGACCAATTTAAAATAGAAAGTCTGAAATTAATCAAGGAAGGTCTTTCTTCTTCCTATGCATAATTAAGTTGAAGCCTTCATTGCTACGGTAAATTCTGAAGGCCAAAAGTATACATGGGTTTAAACAGATTGAAATATTCTTTTGAAGAAACATGAAGTTGATATTACAGTACTTCAGATGCAATCTGAAGTCCCAGAAATGATGCATTATTAGGAAGTGGGACAACACGTCGGAAGAAGTAACTAATTTCTAATTTTCTTGTATCTTCTTACGTCTTCTACTGACCACTGTAAAAGCACAAATGTATATGAAATTAACATTTTATCTGCCCCAGAACAATTATTCTTTTGTTCTTATAAAGTATTTACCATTTCCAACAAGCTGGTCTCTCCCCTTACCCCATTTATCAAGTCAGGTACCATTCATATGTTTAAATCTGTAGTCCACTTTTGAGGTTTAACTGGAAGGGTGATATTGAAGCATTTGGGAGACATATCAGACAAGTAGAGCTAGCTCCACTTCCCATGACAGAGTATGGGAATCTAAAGTGGTTACTGAAGGTGACTCAAACCAAAATACTACTTTTTCTGAAAAATCAACTGTTTGGCTTGGATTTAACCCAAGATTATGCTTAAAACTGACAAATTTGTTTTGAATTTAAAACAAATAAATCAATAAATAAGTACAGGCTTTGTTACAGAAAAATCTGTTATGTAAAGATTGGGGTTTCCATTTGCCAAATTGTCCTGGTTAGGATCATTTATTGACTATTGCAAATTGGCCTCTCTGAGAGCCAAAAAAGTAAGCAGGGTTACTAATCATCTAAAGATGATTCTCACCCCTCAATCCTGAAATGGCATTCACTATTTTTGGCTTGTTTCAGCCTGGAGATAGACCTTCCCTGTCAAGCTTTGGGATCATATGGTAGAACAAACAAAGGAGGAAACTGTTGAAGGAAGTGTAGGAGGCAAAGTCCTTGGAAGATCTGGAAGCAGCAGAGAGAGCACTAGAGCAAAGCTGGATGGCTGTAAGGGATGAGGGCTTCTGCTGTCTCTTCTCACCTGAACAAGAGCTGGTCTCCCCACAGGAACATTTCTGTGCCCTCAGCTAGTGCTGTCACTCTGGAAGACAATGTGACCTCTCTGTGGTTTCTATCTTTCCCAAAAGAGGATTCAGTCCCTTTCACACATACCAAACACGTGTGTATAAAGTCTAATTGCAAAGTTGATCCCTGCTTGAGGGATGAACAAAAAAGGGGCATTTGCTGAAGCATTGGTGGTTGATGTGGTAGGATCTCCCCATGGAGGCAGTGCCTAGTGTCACCCAGACACCCAGACCCATCTTCTCATCCCACTCTCTCCCTGTCTTTGAGCACCCTCAGTCTGCAGCAGTAGGAGAAAGGAAGATCACTTTTAAATTGTCCCACACTGCCCAGCAGAGCTGCTGGGAGACCACACAGGTCCACTGGGACCCTGTAATACTTGCTGTAGTGAAAAGGTTTGTCCTTTCACACTATTCCCTGATCAGAGGAGATGGAGAAATGCCAGTCTGAATTCCATTGGCTTGTATTCAGCAATGCCTTTGAGCAAAAGTCAGCAAAGCTTGTTTTGAGTTAATGATTGTGCTACACGCAGTCCTCATGGAGAACATGTGCAAGGGATCGTGTTTCCCTTTTATGCATATGTCAGCCCTTGAGAAAAGCAGAATAAAATGAATAAAACCACTTGATCAAGATTATTTCTGAGAATTTTCCACTGAGTCATCCAAGTTTCATATCTTTCAGCATTTAAATGATCTATATAATTGTGGGTTTCCTTCTGCAAATAAATATGCATGCAAATGACTGAAGGAAAGGAAAATAATATTTTTGTGAGTTAGTGGTGGTCACAAAAGAACTATTGTTACTTGTTGTTGCATTTTTGTCTTTTTATTTGTCCACACTAGGAATAATTCATATTGTCAAGTGAAAAGACACAGCAATTGCTAATCATCTTAAAAACTGCTGCTGCTTTTTGAAAAGAGAAAAGCAGCATTTGGGCTAAATTCTGACTCTGCATTATAAATCAGTGTTAGTCACAAGCATGTTTATTCAGTATTCTTATTCTCTAGCTATTTTTATAGTAGGAAGAGAAAAACAAGTCTACACAAAAGAACAGAGAGGCAAGTAATTTTTTTCTTCTTATCTTCTATTATTATTGAAATTGTTTCTACTAATATTTTCACTTAAGGAAGTAAGAAACGCTCTGCTGGGCCAGACTAGTGGCATATCTGTTTCAGGGCTATTTCTTAGGAGTGCTATAGGGAATGACACATGAGCCAATGCTCTTCCAGCAGTCCAGTCCCCTCGGCCTCTTGGCATTCAAAACTGTGGCACTAGCTCTTTTAGGATGAGGCAGGCATGTATCCCTTGTTAGTCCATTTGATGACTTGTTGGCCACAAGTTTATCTAATCCTTAACCTGCTCATTCCTCTAGACAGAAAATTGGAAATATAAATAACTAATGTGAAAGAGTGCATTCTTACAATGTTTAAATCAATGTTTTGCAACGCAAAGGATATGGTTTATTGAAATACAATTTAAAAATGTTTTATGGAGTCCTAAACTTGACCAAATAGCTCTTGATTTCTACACAAGACTTAAGCTGATTACCAGAACTTGCCATAATCAGATAGACAGATTTACAATTTCTTTTAAATTATAATATATATAGCTATGAGTTTAATCCTCTCAAGAATGCCAGGTACCATAAAACAAACCAAAAATTAAGCGTTCATAAGTTTAATTGCAGACAGTTTAAGTACTTAGTACTTTGCTATATTCTAAATTTACTGCTTATGCAGTATGATATGGTCAAGAACTTTGACCCCCACAAGTGAAGTGAAATGTATTGAACGAGGTCAAACAAATTATTTAACAACCTAATTTTCATAAGTCCTTGGTCTCAAGTATATATCAGAAGAATAAAAACAAATTGCAGTTCTTTTTGATGGATGTCTTTGTTCCTAAAATAATTCTCCCAATATTCTATTCCAGCTATCTGGTAAAACTTACTTATTCTTATAGACTGCAAAGAAGCTAGAAACTTGGTGCTTCAAAGGTACGTAAAACATGATAATGCAAAAAACATTTCAGCAACCCCACAATATTTCCAGTATGTCTTGCTTGTAAGTCAGTATTGCAAACCTCTAGTAATTGTATTACATGTGGGTAGTTTTGCCCAGTTTTAAAAAAAGATGCTAAATAATCAAAGATAACTGGTTTCAGGTGCCACAGCTGTAGAGAGCCCCTCAGGCCATGGGAGCTGGACTAGTATCTATCCCTGCATAAGGATATGACATCCATCTCGATTTTCACTGAATACAGAGTTTTAGAAAATCATTTGATAGGACATTAGACAAGAATTGCTCCACTCAAGCGTCTCAGTACACGATTCTGAGTAGCACAGAAGTGCCAAACCGCATTTGATTTCAGTGGCTGTTATTCATATATGGTTTTGACAATGAAGGCATTATTATATCAGATTTATTCAAGTATCATAATTAAGCACCTCATCACTTTACAAAAATTATGTCCTGTCAACAGCTGTAATGACAGTAAGATGTATGGGATATCTGTAGGAAGATATGCATATTTTATACTTAAACATAATTTGATATACTTAGAGGCTGTGGCAATTAACGTGGCCTTTTCTCAGGGCAAGTTAACTGACAGCACTCATTGCACCTTGTCAGTCTAGCAGCCTCCAGGTAGGTCATTGCTACAGTTTAGGTTGGAGTTGTTCTTGAGTCTCGCTGGCATAAGGAAGGGGATTATTGGAGGAAGGTTTCTCAGTCATGATACTGACAGGAAACAGCAACTCAGAAAGGACTAGGCAGCTTCTGTTTTATCAGAGAGGACTTTGAAGGCTGTGACTAACACTACTGAAAACCTACATTCGGAAATACATATGTAACAAAGATGCAAGTTGGTTTTACATTGCATGGGAGATTTGATGGAGCACTTAATATAATACCTTTTGCCACATGTTCTCTTCATTTTAGCTGCATTAATTCAGCAAGACTGAAGTAAATATCTCAGATACTGTCTAGTTAAACTAATACAGTAAACTCCTGGGAGAGCAATATGCCACAACTCGGCAGTGTCTAATCATATGGGTTTTGAGGAAACATACTTTTCATTTCACACCCAAAATTTCCAATAGCAAGATGTAGCAAACTTAAAAGTATAGCAAAAACTGCTTGAACTAGACTAGTGTCAAGAAATTACGCTTGTAAAGCCTGAGTATCACATAATCACATAGAATATTCTGAGTTGGAAGGGACCCACAAGCTAGTATCTGCTTTCCAAGTAAAACAAACTGTTTTAATTTTAAGTATAATTAATTTGTGTTAATAATTAAATAGTTAAATAGAAATTAAGCTGAATGCTTAAAAGAATCTCAGGGATTCTTTCAATCCACGAGGGAAATAAAACATTCTTATGCAAAAACTGTTGTTCTTGAGTAAGGGCATTATCAGAACTGAGTAATATAGGTATTGAAGAGTGTTGAAGCAGAAGAAATCAGTAGAATTCATGATGCCCCAAAATAGTTTAACTTTCAATCATTCTTAAAAAAAAGTTTCTGATTTTTAAAGACACTATGTAGAACTGGCATTGAGGTGGGACAGTTATTGAAAACCACATTAAATCAAATATATCTCATACCACATAAAGAAAGCAGAATGATGAAGGTCCTGCATCTCTTCTAAACACACATTCCTGTGAATCAAAGCCTTGATTGATGCTCTTTGTGGAGACAAGCTTCGAACAAACCAAGTAAGTTCAAAAGCTCGATACCTCATCCAACACTCTTTTTCATTTTATTCTTGTGTTTAAACATTATCTTGCATCCACCTGAAATAGAAGGGACTATATTTTTCTATTACTATGCTATTTTATGTATTTTATAATCTTTAGGGGTTTAAGTTCTAGAAACTAGAAATGTGGAGACAAGAGAAACATATGGATGCTGAGAATTTATGCTTTTACTTGTAGCTTCAGAATCTTTTCAAACAGTTCCCTAGTGGTGAACCCACAACATACGGATTATGAAATACATCATATACACACAGAGAATCATAGAATGGTTTGGGTTGAAAGGAACCTTTAAAGGTCATGTAGCCAACCCCCTGGCAATGAGAAGGGCATATACATGTATGTCCATATGCTATTTCTTCAGTGGGAAGGTGTATCTGTGTGTAGGAGGTCATAGAAGTTGCAGCTGCCATTAAGATGCCAAACAAGTCATAACTGTCAAAATTTCCCCAGATTGTTGTTGACCAAATCCTGATTAGACATGGATATGCAAGAAGTTAGTTAATTTTAATAAGTTCTGATGACTTACTGATTCCAGCATGATACAAGCATTCATAAGTATTTACATTTCCAGAGATAAGAGCATTCTAGGAAGAGCTATGTACTTTGCCCCGTTTAAAGGGAGGAAATTTGGAGCTTGTCTCCTTTCACTGGAAACTCCTGAGTTCTCATCAGCTTTTGCTGAAAAGCAGTCTCTTCCTTAAGTTACGAAATTTTGCTATACTGTTACAAGATTTTCATAAGCGTTGTAGTGCTGCAGTTAATTAAAAAGAAAATTAAAAAAATACCTGTGTTCTTTATATCTGGAAGTGTCCAATGCTTTTACCAACAAAATATCTTCAAAGAAACATGATGGTATTGTCCATGGCACTGAACATGCAGAGATATGGGTTATCCTGAGCTGGGAAGGAAAAAAGTAAGTACCTTTCATGCTTCAGACCCAGTAAATGATACTGCAATATATAATTACTTCATGTCCAGTTTCATTGCTCATTCTGCTCTCTGCACCATATCTCATTGATTTCTCATAAGCTGGAAGTTTACTTTTCTTTCCTATTAAGGTTTTTGACTTTCTGCCAGATGTTTTGTGCTATATTCTGGAACAAAACTCCAAATCTTAAACACAATTCTTGTCATTTTATCCCCAAGTTGAGCACAGGTCAGTGGCATACATTTCTTCAATCCTGACAGGTGGTGTAAGTAGTTCCTTAAACAAACACAAACATAAGCAGAGGCAATATTTGCACAGATAGCTATCAAGTCAAACAAAATAAGCCCCCATTTCATTACTGAATTCAGTGCAATAAGCACATTCAGCCTATGAACAGAAACACATTTTTTTCCTGGTATTTCAGCCCTAGAACATATTAAAAAATCCCTGTGGCCAAATAAAGTAAGATGAAGAAATTGCATATAGTGAGAAGCAGGATATTATCACGTTCATCACTTTTATGGGGTCACATGCCTTCTAATGTTAAAGCTGGATCATGTAGCTCTTTATTCGCACAATAAGTAAGTAAACACTGAATTGCCCCTCTTCCTGTCCCTGCTCCTTCCTCTCTGGCCCTCAGAGGAACAGTGTAAAGAGCAAAAGAAAGGGAAAAAAGATGACTTACATATGCTAGGATTTAGCTTTTGGCAAGAGACATTACAAGGAATTCATTTCCTGGCACATAATTTACATGTCCAGTCCTCCCTCCCACTCCTTTTCTTTCTCCCACCCTTCCCCCCTATTCCCCCTCCAAGCTGTCTTCTCACTCTGCAGCGCTCGCCACAGCTTCCTGCCTTATGTTTGGTTTCTATTTTCATATCCATGGGAAAGGAATCTGCTAGAGCACGAGGTTGCTATCCTGCCTGTGCCCATGTCAGCTGTGACTGCCACCTTAAGCTTAGGCCACAGGTATTTGAACTTCATTAAGCGATCGTGAAGCACTGAGCAAATGACAGTCATTAAATTTTAGCAGAGTCAGCTGGAGAACTCTCCTCTTCTCTTTGAGGTTTTTGCTTTCTGCTAGCAAGCTCCAGACAAAATAAAATAATTTTCAATTTTAAATATTTAATCTAAATCCTGGTTTAGCGTTTTATTTTTGGGGAAAAGACAGTTATGTCCCTCTTGCTCATTAAAGGGCTCTCTGTTGTGTATCTTTGATGCTGCTTTGGGCAGCTCTGCTACTTTGATCCTCTTAGAAATAGGCTCATTACAATATCCACCTCGCAGAGTTACACTTCAAAGCTTTGCGAAGGACAAAGGGAGGAATTTAGAGACAGAGCCAAGTGGCTCTCAAGTATCTTGACTAAATTAACTTTGTACTAAGTGTTACTGGCCCAGTTGCAATTTTGAGAAGAGGAAACAAAGCAGTAACTCTGAGTGCTTCTTTCACGCATTTTATATCAAATTAATAAACACACTTGAAATCTTCTAGGACTCTGCGGTAACTTCTGCTAAACTAAACAGGCTCCACAGTTGTCACATCAAACTTAACAGTTGCTCTGGAGATATTAAAGAGGCAGATTGATGTTGCCACTTGATTTATATTGTTCAGAATGATAGAGCCAATATTAATCAACCAGTGAGATTAACAGAGGAAACAGGCAGTTCTCAAAATCATTATCTCCCGAAATAGCAGTAACCACGTTCACTTTCAACAAACTCAAATCCATCATAGCTGCAATGATTAGTATTATTCAATCTAAATTCATTACTTCTGACATGTTTGACTTAGGACTTCAGTTAGGAAGTCATTACCATTACAATGTACTATTTGTACTGTGTGCTTTCAGCACAAATTGCGGTGCTAGGTGCTGTACAAACACAAGCTACTTAAACAGTCTTGTCCCAGTGAAGCTGCAATGACAATTAGAGAGCTCAGCCCATGCCCTGAGTGTCACAGTGATGCTGCCTAACAGGAGTGGGCAAACCAGTCTAGCCCTTGTGGATGACTGAGCTTAGACTCTCAACTCATATTGCCATAATCCCTGACAGGGATTTTTTTCCTTTGAAATATCAGATGACTCCTGTTTAAGCGGTAATAATTTCTGACATAAACCCTTGGCATGTGCTGTAAGTTAAATGCCAGTGTCATTCATTACAGACTTTGAAAATGTGTGGGTTGGTCTCTCTTGAAGACAGCACAAAGATAAGTTCACTTGGAAGTTTCAATTTTATTATTTATTCTATGTATTCTGCCTTTTGAATCCTTCACCAGAAGTTTTTTTCTGAACAAATCAGAGCATCCTTCATCTGAGGTCCCAGTGAAATAATCTAATCCTGACAATACTTTGTTAGGCCTGAGGCATTGTTAGGTTAAAAAATTATCCTTTAACCAGCATGTGTTTTACAGTGCCCAGTGTTCCAATGCAAGTTGTGCTTCTACTGTAGAAGTGCAGTAAGAGTGGAATAAAGAAACCTGCACCTCTTCGGTACCAAGATGGAGGGTGCAGATGGGTGCCATTTATCAGGCCTAGACCATGTTCATTATAAGCTTTATTGCTCTACAAGAACTGTCACAGTCATTTGCCCACATATATTTCTACTCTATCTTCCTAGCAACCCTTAAAATGTACTTATGTTCCTCCTTGAACCACTGATTTCTTTCTTGTAGAAAGTTATCAGTGAGTTTAATTAATAAGCTATGATTTTATGGGGGTTTTTGGGTTGGGGGGAAGAGTGGTGTAATCTTTTGATAATATAGAAACTTTCTTTGAAAATAAAGGAAATCAGATTTTATATATGTTTGGTCTATTCTTTGTGAAGTATGAATTCAGTGTTGATATAATTTCAAGTTCTTTGTCTTGATTCAACAGCAGTCCCAGGACTTCTGGGAAAGCAGAGAAAGAAAACATGACTTGGACAGATCTCTAACATGGCTAAATTTGAAGTGGAGATTTGGGGACTAACAATGAAACTGATAACTGACTTGTTCATTCCACTTATTGAGGAATCTACTTCCCAGCCACTCCAGCCCATATCAGTCCACTCAAATGAAAGACATGGTGATCAATCACCTTCTTAGTTTTGTGACTAATTTGTTCTCTGCTGTTAAATTGTTAAATTGGAGATTAGGTATCACTGCCATTTCCCTCTTAATATATCCTGTACCTGGAGCATTCTTCTCAACAGCAACTCTTACTCATTAATATCTCTCAAAGTTACCATTTAAATCTCTAATCTTTAATTCTAAAGAAAATATTGACATTCTGTATATTTCATTTGCAGCCTGTATTGCACACTGCACCTAACTCCCCTAAGTATTTCCATATTTTCTGCTAGTCCTTCTGTCCATTATTTCATTTTTTTTCCCTTTAAGATGTCTTTACAAATAATAGTGTGAGATAGACATCTAGGTAGTTGCGTTATATTCCTTATATCCTCCTTATGATAGTTAATATAATTACATAATGATTGATGTACTGAGATGAATCTTCTGAAAAGGAAATTCTGAGATACATTAAATCAGCCTACTTTTTAAATTTTGTCTATGAAATCCACATACTCTATGCAAGTGTTGCTTTAATTCTGTTAAATTCTGCTCAGCCCTGATCATTCTGAGGAGCGGTGCTGCATTCACCCAGTGCAATCACTACAGGGTCCATTTGTTTACGTATCATTACTTCAAAGTGCATAATTCTTTTGGACTTACCATTTGAGCCCCTTGAACGAGGCAGATCCAGTTTCATTTCTTCCCTATATGGCTTCTATATGGTGCTTTTAGCTCTTCTTAGGCTGGAATGAAAGCTCACCCCAAAGTACTCCTCATCCATTTTACAAATCCAGCAACGAAATAAAAGTTCTTACCAGCATCACCTGATTGGACAATTGGGACAACTCCCTACAACTAAAACATCATTAGCTCAGTAAGAGACAGGGAGAAAGCTTATCCATTTCACAAACAGAAGTGATACAACAAAGAGACCTGTGAGCAGGTCTCCACTGATGGACTTCCCAGTCTACACGAAGTGGAGGTAGAGAGTTGCTGCTGTTTTGGCCTCTGAAGAGTTACACACTGTCCTGGACATGGAACCTCACCATGATACTTTATTCTCTATTTTCCTCTTTAATATAAACCATGTTCAAGTCAGCCTCATTTCTGATCGATTTCTGCTTTCCATCCTGAAGGCCCCTTAACCTTTTTGCTTCAGAGACAAGTCTGGGGAATCCTCTTGGCACAGGCAGAACCCATTCCAGAGGTTAGAAATGCAAGAGTGCAGGCACCTGCAGTGTGACTTAGCTATGTTTGCATACATAAGCAGTTTAAGTCACTGGATGCTGACTAAACAAGAAAACCTTGATTTGTCCACATCAGGCTGGCTTTGAACAGCCTTGTATGGGAGATAAGGCATCACTACAAAGAGATTAATCTTTTGCAAAAGAGCAGAAATGTCTACTGCACGCTGCATGAACTCTGGGATCAAGTTTTCCTTCAGGAGAATGGTCTTTAGATAGAATCGCACTTCCCGGTTTCTGCTGAACCTGATCTCTGAAGGAATTTCCCAAAGCAAAGATCAGGTTATAATGCAGTTTCCTAAATTTTTCCCACTTTTATTCTGTCACTGGCCACAGAGGTTATGGACACTGACAACAATTCTCAACAGCAATATTTTCTCCACCAGTATATCACTGACAGAGCCTAACAAATAGACTCCTTCCATAAATGCAGTTATTCCTCACTATTTCATTCAGATTTCTATTGTCATGGGGAGATGCTGTCAACATTGTAGGTTTGATATAGCAGGGTACTAACACGGTGGTTATGACCTTCTTTTATGTTGAGAGGTATTTATTTACCTGACTCTGCTAAGCAAAGATGGAAAGCTTGAGATATTCTGAAATATTTTTTCACTCATGAACCAACCTTTGTCGTTTCTGTATCTAAACCTATGGTGCATCTTTCCACAGGAAACTCAGAAGTGTTTGAACAGAATAGTTGCAGACTGTCAACTTGCCTGGAGGAAGTAAACTTTTGTAACTAAGCTCCTGGAAAAAGCTCTTTTAGGGCAATTGGAGATTTACTGCCCTTATGTTCTGAATACTGTCCTGAGGGTGATCCTTTCAAAGTTATATCGTGCTCTAAATTTCTCAGCATTTTTAGCACAGTTGATCTTTAGGCGATGAAATATTGGTTTCTATTCACATCTGGGTTCTTCTCAGTTCTTACCCCTAAAGTAGACCCTAATCCATAATTCAGTTTCCTTTTAATATCAGCTTCAGGCATAGCTTCATGGAGAAATAGACTGAATTTTACACCGTTGTTAGCATACCCAAAGGAATATCCATGCCCAGTATATGAGGAAACCCAAATTTTACCAATCATTTTAGTTGGCTTATAATGTTTAAAAGCTCTCTGCTACATTCAAGCAAATAATATTTTCCTTGGAAATATTAGGTAACATACTTCACTATCTATTCCATTCTCCTACTTCTCTCTTTCATTGTTGTCTGGAGAACATCCTAATAGAACAAACCATACTGTGTTTTAAAACCTGCTTACTAGAAATCCCAGTTTAGTTCTTGTGCAATTTATTCTATCCTCTTTTGAGCAATGTAGCAGCCTCTGGAACAGATAGAAAAGTAGCCAGGAGCAGCTCATATTGCATTATTCACAAATCCCTTGATTTGGTGGGAATTTTGATGGCATATGAGTTTTTAAAAACATATTCTATTTGCAGCTTCTATCCTTTGGACATCTTTTATTTCCCTTTAGTCCCTCTTGTAAAGATGGGTAGTTTTTTCAGAAACAACTGCTTTATTTGTGAAGCACCCTTTCCAGCACTATGAGTGCATCATTCAGTGTCCTGGAATGTCATCCTTCTAAAACATATAAATATATTTCTATTTTTAAAGCAACTTACCACTTCCATATAAGGAGAAATCAAATTCTGACAAATTTCTCAAAATTGTGACATGTCTCTGGGAGACTGTTGCCTAACTACACTTTTCAGTTCATAGTAAGGTTCTCTCTCAAAATCTTGTGTTTATCAGCTTCCGCAATTTTCAAAAGCTAAAGGGGATACATAGTGATAGGAATATATTCATGAATTGGTGCTGCTTTCTCATGGGAATGTAGTTCATCTATTTGTTTAGTTTCTGAAGTAAAAAAAATCCCACTTGTTTTTATCAGGGAAGCTAAGAAATCAGGGGAAGTTGTAAAAGACAAATAAGGGAAAGGACTGACAAAGTGGGATTGGAGAGAAAGGAATGTGCTAGGCTTTTTTCTGCCTTTAGTGACAGCTAGTCCTTGTTTTACCCCAAAATTACTACTCATATATTCATGGGGAACTCCATTTGCTTGTTCCTTTATGGCAAAAATAAAACACAATGACCTTAGTTCTTTTCCAAGAAAAAGTCTAAAAGGTTAAAAGGTATATTTTTTAAAATTTGTTGAGCTGCCATTCTAAAGGCCTCTAGATAAACAGATATAAGAAATCCAATATTTCTTTCACTGTGTGCAGACTAGCTTCTAAATGGTCTAGATGGTTGTTGTAGGTTCCTTTCAACTGAATTACTGTCTTCTAAAGTACCTTGAGAGTTGACACCATAAAACAGTATCCAGATGCTTGTGTTCACTATAGACACCTATACCAGTAGTAGATACATTCATTTCCCATCCATGCCTTTTTTAGGTTTCCATAGTAGAAAGACTTCTTTTTCCTCTTAATTGCACACATTTAATAGAAAAAGGTTCTATTTTAAATACAACATGCAATTTTGAAAAAAAAAAAACCAACAAACAAACAAACAAACAAACCCCACAAAAACAAAACCAAAAAAAAACCAAGCCACAAATTTTTTATACTTAGTCGTTTAAGAAGGAGCATATTGAAGTATCTATTTTTACTGACAACACTCAAAATTGATCCTTTGTCAGGATGACAGGTTCCACTTGCAAATGAATTCTAAAACTTCTGTATGGATTTTGCTAAGGTATTTATTGAAATTAAGAATAATGTTTCCTAATTTATGGATCATTTGAAGATCTAAGACAAACAAATGCAGACAGATCCATGATAATGGAATTTCAAAATTGTATCTGCACCAGGGGCTTATCCAGATTATATACACAGACTGAATGCATTATCTTTAGCTGGCTATTTCCTCAATGCAAGAACATATGTAAGGATCTCATGGCAGATACAAGGGGTGTATATAAATACAGAATTCTCCAGTAATTACAAATAATTTTTTATCTATTAATTCATGATTTTCTTGTGTGTTCATGCAGCTTGGGATAGGCAGGGAGTTGTTAATCTTCTAAGGTGTGCAAAATCGGATCACTTACATCACCTGGGGTTAATGTGCCATTTACATGGCTGTTAGGGAATGGACAAGAGAGTGGAGGCTGGTGAAAGGGTACCCTCTGTGGCTGGTCCTCCTGCTGCCTGTAAGACCTCTGGGTTCCTCTGACAACTGTGGGGTCAGCAGAGCAATCAGTGTGCCAGGCACTAGACAAAAAAATCTGACAGTTTCTTTCTGCAAGATGAAAAATGAGATGGTAGAGTTCAACGATTAAGGCAGTGGTCAAAGAGATTAATGTGACCAAACTGAGACACTACACTGACCAGACATAATTCACAAACTAGTATTACTCCAGATAGCAGGACAAAGTGCTCTGGCATAGGGAGATCTATTTTTGATGTACTGGCATCTGAATAAGAAAACTGGACTTCATAGTCACAAAATTTGTTTCCCACTCTTAAATTATTGGACAGAACTCATGGGACAGCACAGAGTTTAAGCCAAGACTGATGAAAACTGACCCATTTCAGTTTGCATGTGACTTGCAAAACTAATTTTAGAGAAACTGTGGCAGAAAAACCTCATGTTTCAACTGATGAATGATCTACAATTGATCTCTAGAAGGCAGCAGATGGGAAACAGAGCAAAGCTCTTATAATACAGTGGAACAAACAGGGACATTTCCAAACCAAATAAATAAAAGAATGAAAGCATAACAAAAAGCACCTTTATAAAAGTGTGTAAAAGGGCTACGAACTCAGCCATCACAATAAATCTTTTTTTTTCTATTTTTTTTTTTTTTAAATTACCAGCAGTGTTACCAGCTATAACCAAAGAGCACTTCACATGAACGCAAATTCAAGACTGATCTACACACTGACTGCAGGAACAGTAGTAGAATGAGACATAATTTTTTTTTTTTGGATCAATATAATGAAAGTCTGAGGTAAATACACTGGGTTTGAGGTGTTGATATACCCCTTTTTCTAACATTATATGGAAACTTTCTCAGTGTTAAAAGTGTGATTTGGAGTCACCGCTGGGCGCCATGTATGTAATCACATTCTAGAAGCTTCAGTCTAAAAACTCTACAATTATTATTGCTGAAGGCTGGGCACAAGCTAATATGTTTTGCCTCCACAATTTCTGGACTGAAATTGCTGCTGAGGGAACAGATATATCTTTTTCTATCTGTATAAATCTGATGAAAAGTAATTATGTTGGCGTTTATGTCAGCTTAGCTAAATTGGTTCATAATTTAAATCAATACAAGATGTTAGAAGTGGTCCTAGGTTCCAGAAATAAAGGATCCTTACAATGCTTAACCATGGTATGGAAGAGCTACCCAGGTATGCAAGGTCACTATACTTAAAAATTACCATTGTGAATTAAACCCGGCGATAACTGCTCAAAAATCCTGTCTCTAATTTGCTAAGTCTCATTTGTACTAGGATAATAATATTTTTTTTTGAACTGATATGGCAGTAGTACCGTGTTACTTCTATGCTGTTTGTTGTCACCCAACAAAGTTTTTCCTCTCCTCTCCTCTCCTCTCCTCTCCTCTCCTCTCCTCTTTCCTCGCCCCCCCTCCCATTTTCATCCTGAGAAGTGGGATTTTAAATACAGTTTCTGCCTGGAATTACTTGTCCTTTAGACAAAATGGTGTTTTCCTTCATTCCTGAGCAGGTCCAGCTGCAAACACTGAACTAAAGTATTTTCCAGGCAATATGACAGGCACATAGGTGGTACAAGCTGGCCATTTGCAGGCAGGTATTAGCTGGCAATACCTGAAGTGGTTTATAAGTCAGGTGTGAAATAATTTGCAGGCAAACAGCTTGTCTGTATGTATAAATATCTATATGATATGATATTATATTTTCTTTCTGACTGCCTTGTGTAGCTGCATTTATGAAGTGCCATGTAAAGCTCCCTTTCTCACCATTTAAACATGGGATCAGCTCTGCACTAACCATGGCCATAATGCTCACAGGTAGCTCACAAGGCAAGGCTGAACTCTGGCTGTGTCAGAGCCCAGTCAAACAGCACTCACATGGGCCTACAAAACTCCATCTAGGAGCCTTTGAATATTCATTTCTTTTCAGAAACAATAGTTCTGAAAGTTCCCAGCATTGGCTATATGGTTTGGTTCCCACTAGTCTCACCTAGAAAGCTGAAGGTCAGGATTGAGTGGATGAGTTGATTGTAGCACAATGTAATATCTACTGGCCTATTTTTACCTTTAGAAGGAGCTAGAACCCTCTATTCACATTTTATATTCATATATGCCTACTTGCCAAGTAATTCCTTTCTTCTTCATCTTTCTATACCCTGACACCTTAATCTTGCTGACATCTTACAATAGTTAATGAGAAGCAGCTCCCCGTCTTTTCAATGCTCGCTTTCTGTTGCTTAACACTACGGCATCAGATGATAGTTTACTTTGCAAGACTCGAAAATGTTGTGTTGTACTCCTCTTTTGAAGAATACATATATATTAACAGAGCTCAAGCCAAGAGCAATAATGACAGCCTTATAAACATGATTACTAGCTGAGACACAAGTACAGTCACTCTCTTGAATACATCACCTAGGTATTATTTTCAGCTCCAGACCTGAAAGCAATTTCCATATTCTACAGACAAAAACATGACACGTATCTCTAGGAGAAGCACAACCAATCTAATATCTGTGGAAACACAACACATCTTCTAAATAACACTGTTTCAGGGATATCTATAAACTCTCTGTCAAAAGCATGTTTCATTAATTCCACTTCCTTTAAAGTCCATCATCTACTTAAGACATGCAAATGCTTTTAACAAGCAGGGTCTCTGGCTCTCGAGAGACAAGGTGCTCTGAGAAAACAAACAATTAGATTGTGTTAAGCTAGTGCTCAAGATCTAGTGCATGTAACATTGAAGCAAAAACCAAAACCAAATCAAACTAGCAAGGGGTTGAATTTGCCTTTAGTATATCTTGAAACATCTGAATAAGAAAATGTGGGTGGCTAAATAAAACATAAACTATCTTTTATGCTAGTAATGTGACAGAAAGAGTTAGCAAGTGGGCAGGCTGCACTCACAGCACTCTGAGAAGAGGCAGCTGTGCAGATCTCTTCCTTGGATTCTCTCTGTGTGCTGAAGTCATGACAAGGTTATGAGGAAAATTATTGAGCCAGCCACTGCTGATCTGAAAAGATATTACCTGTACATCAGATGCACCTTGTCTTTTCATGCCAGGTTAACTGCTCGATGGCTGAAATATAGACCACTTTGTTAAAAGGAATCCTAACTCCATATGGGTCAAGGAAACTATTCTTTTCACTTGAACAGGGATGACTGTAGGCTGATGCCAGTGTGCCACATGCAACAAAGTTCACCTGTTTCTTCCAGAAAAGAATCATGCCCAATGTTATCTGTTGTAGAGTAACATCTAGGTTCTGAATTCGACAATCGCTCCCCACAAACCCTTTTTTAAGTTCTGTAGAAGCTTTGACTGTGTTGTGCCAAGTCTACATCTTTATAATACCAGCACCTATGGCAAACAGTAATTCTACACCAGGGAGGCAACCCCTTGATCTCCTGATCTCACAACCTGCCAAAAGTAAGCCAGACTAGTCAAAATTGCTTTAGATGTCTGCTTCTCACGTTTGAATGAGAAGTGTATTATTTTAATTCATTCTTTTTCTTAAAGTGATGGGAAGAGATTTCTTTGTGATGAGTGTTGTATAAACTTTTTTTCTGAATCTAATAAATTTTTATCACTGTCTCTGTCAGTGTTACAATGTTGTCAAACTTTTGGTGCACTGTTTTCACTTATTTTGTACACAACATGTTTAGGCTGTCCGGAAATAAGCACTACCATTTAAAGTTTTCTCACTTAGAAAAATTAGTTCTCTGATTAAAATCTGCCCCTTCTAAATTTAGCATATTAGCTCTGCTAATCTAATAGCTGTTCCATGCACTGTTCCCTTTATCTGGAAGCTGAGAAGGGGTAGTGGTGGAGACATGATCCTCCAGCATGGCTCTGGTCATAGAGGTGTTAAATGAGTTAAGATGGAAAAATAGAACATTTTGAATAAAACACTGAATAGCAACAGATGTGAAACTTATTCTGTTGTCTGATGGTTTGAACTGGGTCTTCTGCAGTGATTTTCTGTATGCAACTGTCCTAGTTCAAAGCCATAATACATTTTCTGTACCTGTGTCTTATTCCCCATTGAGTTTCTCACTGTTCTCAAGAAACCAAACACTTTAAAATTATCTTTGATAACATGAACCTCTACCTGATCTGTTGTACCAAACACAAACCATTTCTGCATATCTGGAGCTAATCTGCCTTCAGTTATTCCTCAGTAATGGTCCTTTGGAAGATCAAGTGTTCCTACTCTAACTTTTTTTTAATTTTTTTAAATTCTTTTGTCTGTATGTGACTTTTTTTTGGTATGTGATTCCAGATTATTTGACTTATGAGTCATAAAGTGTCCTGAAACAATGGCAATGACAAAAGATGTAGTAGAAGCTCTGATAGCTGATTGACAGTGTGTAGTTCTTTAAGCACTGAAATTCACTGCAGAAATTCAGAGCTTACTTCAAAGCTGGACAACGTATCACAGTGACTGTCACAAGTCATTGCAAAGCTCATCACTGGTAAAACTCATCTACATTTATGTTTGCTCGTACAGATCCCCAGGACAGTGGTCACAGCACCAAACCTGCTAAAGTTCAACAAGTGTTTGGACCATACTCTTAAGACACATGATGTGAGCTCTTGGGGATGGTCCTGTGCAGGACCAGGAGTTGGACTCAGTGATCCTTGTGGATCCCTTGCAACTCAACATATTCTGAGATTCTGGCATTCTGTGAACTTTAAAGGCTCAGTATTGCACATAAATCAAAAGTCTTCCATAAGGATGAAGCTCTGGCTGACTTGCTAGAGTGAGAATATGGCTGACTTCAAGAAAAATTCCCATTTCATTCATTTACCTAGAAATTACCCCATACCTGGCCTAAAACACAATGATTTGTGACCTTCAAATCGAGGAGAAGACGTATCATAGATTAGAACTAATTCAAAGCCTGCTTCGGAGTCTCTTTTGCTATTACCCACACGCTACCTCAATTCTTCTTCCCTCTGGCCACAACGCATGTTGGTGAAGGTAAAATTTATTTCCTGAAACTCTGCTGCCCTCAGCAATTTCAAATAGCTCTAAGTTATGTGCGTCTCACTTCTTAAAGACATTTCTCCTTTTATGTTACTCAGTGCACAGGTCTGCCCTTCTCATTTAGGGTTTGGGTTTGTTTGTTTGTTTTTTGTTTTTTGTTTTTTTTTTTAACATAAATATCAGTTTGAAATTGCTAACCCTGTTTGAGCAGTAATCATCCAGAATATCAAGGATTAAGCAGATGGAAAGAATGCTTGTGTTTTTTTCTCCTCAATTTGCTTGAGTTTTTACAGCCTTGCAAATGTCAGATACTTTTAATGGCCTGTCGGCTTTAGCATTATGATAAAACTTTTAACACTTCACCTTTGAATTCTTCAGGATGTGACCTTTAGCTTTTTCTGGAAGTCCTAAGACAAGAATTAATTCTGCCTCTCCAACAACATCAAATTTTTCTGTCGCCATCATCCCACTTTGTTCCATAATGACCCTATTAATGTCTTTCTTCATGGTTTATTTATCTCCATCCAGTCCTGAGAGGACCTGGGGACAACTCCAAGTACACCATCAGGTCTAACAGTATGAGGCACACTTGGCAACCCATGGTCGTGTGCCAGCTTTTGCACACTTCTTCCTTTCCTACGTTTGCAATCCCCCTCTGTTGTGTGGTATAGATCATCATTTTGTACTTGTAATGAGGCAGGAAAGAATGATGCTGATCAACCATTTCTTGCCTGGTGTCTTGAATTTTTTTTCATCCTCATTTTTCCCATTAGCTTGGGGCTTTCACCCTCAAATCTTCCTTTTCGACTGTAAAAAAAAAAAAAAAAAAAATCAGTGCCAGTATTATACTAAATTTGAACATAATTCATTTTTGGAATCTCTCATTCCTTCCTTAAAATTCTTTTTAACCTATTAAAAATTCTTTTTAATGCTTACAAGTTAAAAATGAAGACGTTACGAATGTCCTCTTTCATGTCTTGGTTGATGAAAGTAACTGTTGTTGTCATAAAATTAATTTCTTTATTACTAAATTTAGCTTGTAATTTCCTTTATGTAGTATATCTTGATATTAAAAAATCCCTAAACATATACATTTTTCGAGCTTTCCTTGATCCCTTGTCATGGCTTATATATCAGTTTTCCAGAAAGATAATAGCTAACCAGGTGACTACCAAACTAAAATTAACCACCTCCCAACAAACTAAATAAAATATTTTTAAACTAAATACTCTGTGTAAAATATAAATTCCTTGGAACTTCTCCCTTATGCCACTTATCCCTTTTTCCTCTCTCCAGAAATCATCCTTTAATCCTACTTTTACATTACCCTGAAATAAAAGCCTCAAAAGTTGCTGTAATACCGGAAAGTGTCAGCTCTAATAACACATCTGCTTGGGATACAGCAGTCTTTCTTCTTCAGAGGAGGAGTATAATCTAGTCTTTTATTAATAATACAAGTTATCTTTAGAGGAGATGCTTAGGAGACCTGAGCTTTTTTTCCTCTGTTTTGAATTCACTTTGTTCAAAAACGTAAATTCCAGGATTATGTCTGTCATCCAAATAATCAAAATCTTCCTTTCTCTGCTTCCCTACAATATCATCTACAGCTGGATTTGCCTCCCCTCATCTTATATCAATTTTATGGTTTTTACACATGCATTATTCCTATGGCCTGGATTGTTTCATTTGTAGTTTTCCTGTAATAGTAAGGGTTTTTTGCACCAATTCTTCAAGTATCTTAAGGTTTCCCAGTCACTGGATGACTGATAAAGCTGTCAGGCCTAGATTTTTTTAAAGTTATTATGACACTAAATATTTAGCTCAACCAGTATTTCAATTGTGTCTAGGTACCTAGATCATCAATTTCAGTGTACTTTCAAGGTTCCTGCAGTGATTATCCAGATTATTGGGTGTTTAAGCCAATCTTTCAGATTTGAGAGCTGTAATATCAGAGTTTGTTAAGGCATTTCTGAAATTTCTACTGTTCTCTGGTTTAGTGATAAATCACTGCACAGTAAAACTAATTTTTTTACCTGTGCCAAGAAACCTAACTAATTTCCATTTCTTGTATAAAAAATAAAAAAAAAAATTATTGATCTATAAAACTTTAAATTATATTTAACCCAGAACATTTCCTCTTCAATTCATCTATCTTGCCCAAAATGAAAAGAAGAAAACGATACATTAAAACAAAGATGCAACAAGCCCAACCAAGCAGAAGGGCCAGAGTTTTGTTCTATTTCCCCTTTGTCTTGGTTCCATCCAGCATAGGGTTAATTTTTGCAGCAGTCAGGAGGGGTACAAGCCTGGGGTTATTCCATACCACCTCATGCCATGTGCAGGGTTCTTTGTTGTGAGCACTTGTCTGAGAATCATTCACCTCTCCTGCACACTTGGTTATTAGTATTGTTACTGTTCATTTTCTTATTTATTTGTTTTATTTAGTAAATTGTTCTTAACTCATGATCTTTACCTTTTTATGCCCCCAGTTCTCCTCTCCACGGCACTGCAGTGGTGGAAGGGAGCAAGGGGTGTATGGTCTTTGGTGTTTCAGAGGGAACACTAAATTGGGGAATACCTTTCACAAAACCGCAGCAGCCCATCACAGCGACCAATTGTTTTACAGTTTTGTCAGAAAAAGTACTGCTGAATGGGAGTGCACATCTAGGGAAATGAGATTAGTGATAGACAAATGCATATTATGGACAGATAAAGCAATGAAAATTAATTATGGAAGTTCTTCACAAATAGAAGCCACCTTAATTTTAAGGTCTTCTTCAGGTTTATGCTCTGCCTTTTATTAGGTCTCTCACCTGAAGAAAGGAGCATGGCCATGTTTTCCCTATTCCTTTCCATGACTTCTTTACCCACGTGCTGACTGAGGTCTACACCATACTGATTTACACAGAGGCTCCTTTCCTGACATTGTGATGGGAAGGTTCAATTAGACTAAAACAGGATTTTGAAAGCTAGTCTTTTTGACCTGGGAACTGGATTTGTTTTGGTTTTTTTTATTCATAAATTCCCATCTGTGGAAGTTTTTTTGTGAATTGTGATTTAATTTCATTTTGTGAAATAAAAGCAAAAATCTTTCAAATATTTTGAGGAAAGGAGTAGAACAGAAGCAGATATTCTTTCTGTGCCCAAAATTTTCTGGATGACCTTAGTCTGTAGACGATTGTTCATTTAAAGTTTTGCTGAGAGTAACAGGTTGGAGTAAATATCTTCTTTTAGGTGAAACTGCATATTTGGTAAAACTATGATTAGTTGAAAACATCCTGGCCTGCTCCAGCAGGAACACAGAAATTATACCATGTTGTTAGGCTGGTTTGTAGTCTGCTGACTCCAGTATGTTTTTATGTTGTTTAAGCATCTGCACAAGAAATGTGCTGCTGTGTCGAGCTCAAATCATCAGGAAAGGAAAGGAAGAAGCTGCAGCTTCTCATCAGGTCCTTTCTTCCCCTGTTCTGCCAGGTGGCTGGCTCTATTTGCTGCTTCCAGGGGTTTCTCTCTCTCTCTCTCTCTTTCCTGTACTGCTGACTGCTAATTGATCCCCCCTGCAGCATTTTCCCAGCTTCTGCTCCTCTCATTTCCCTGGTCTCCAGAGTTGATCCCGCACCCCTTTCTGCCTGTCACCTGAGACATCCAGACATCTCTGATCCAGGGACTGATGCATATTTCTGCTCCCCTCACCCCAGAATTCTTTTCTTCCACTGTGCATATCCTGGAGATACTCAGGGAAGGCTCTCCTTTTCCCATATCTTCTCCCGTTTTGATCTCAGTCACTGCTAATCCCCAGGACTGCATCCACCATTTCTTTCCAGCTGGCAAGGAATTTCTCCCTCTCTTCATCTGCTCATATTCCATTCCCAAAAGACACAGCTGGAGCTTGAAAGCGATAATTCAATCCACATGTCCAACAGAGGAAGGTAAACTAATAGCCAGTGCTCCTCAATATGTTTCTGAAAATCACAGCATTTAGGGCTTTGAGTACCACAGTTTACCCCAGAAGCTTGCAGAAACCTGCTATGAGATGACCCAGTGGGACCAAGGTATCATTTCTTCCCAAAGCTGCAGAAAGAAAATGTAGCACTTTCAACTGCAATGCCTAATTGTGAACATTAAATATTTTGACAGCTGGAGGAGAAAACATGTCCTGGAAATGTCCAGGATTGTTATTCATAAAGTGATGCAATGAGTAGAAAATCTGGTTACTTTAATATATAAAAATGTGAAACCTTGCATTTTCTGACAGAATGTAAATAACATTTTCCCTTGGAAAAAGGGACAGTGAAAGAAATATTTTCTAGATTATGATTAAGTAATGACAAACTCCTTCATAATCTCTTTGTTAGGTTAGTCTGAATAACGATTGAGCCAGACAAGATATCTCCTAATCCTTGGATGTCTGAATGAGGCTCTTAACAATATAGAAAAGATAACTTGAAATTTGCATGCAATAACTTCCCCACTCGAGTTTATGCTATTCCAGTCTTAAAGAATGTCCCTTACACACACACACTGGCTGCTAGTACAAAGAGGTTGGTTTGCAGAAGGTCCTGCTCTGTCCTCTGCATTCCAACAAGAAAGGTAAACGAACTAGAGCACAGGCCAGGTTGTATCCAGAAACTATCATGATAAAAGGGATTTATGCATTAGAGATACCTAGAAATAAATTTACTACAGTCAGCTCTCTAAGTAGATCAAGCAAAACATGGCCCCAGAAGAGAGAGGGTGTTTAAACTTTGAGCATGTGATGCTATCCCTTGACTTACTTAACTGTGCTGCTTTGCTGAGTGGAAAATCTAGTTACTTGAATGTATAAGGAAAATGAAGACTTATATTTCATGACAGAATCTAAATAACATCTTATCTGTCCAAGTGAAAATCATGTCCATTACACTAGAATGGTTATGTACATCATCCTTCTAGTTTACATTGTTAGGGCGCTTTTACATCAAAGATGTCATTTTACTTTTCATCAGACATCCAGGGATTTCTTGTGCAGCCTCTCTCTCCTCCTGCTCTGCCCTCGATGTTCTTCTTTTACTACCAGGTACCATAGAATTGTAACTGCATTTTCAGAGCTGTTTTACATAGATTGGAGTAAACTATATTTATAACGTGAGTAAATTCTTAATTTTAAACAGTTTTTCTTTACTCAGAAAGCTGTCTGAACTTAGCAGCAAGTGTATTATTAGAAGCAAGGTTTCACCAGAAAGGATTTAAATGGTGTCTTAAAGCTTTTTAAATGCAGTGTGTTGTCTTTGTGGCTCTGTAAATCACTAGTCTGCTGGAGGTCACAAGATTATCATTTCAAGAAAGGTTTCATTCTTTAGGAAGCAAACTGGTTAGTTATAAATAAGGTATCTGCCCTGAACTTTAGGTGGCAAAACACATATTTGCTTTCAACAAAGCAGAGATGCTAATACAAAGCTGAGTTCTATTGTTTTTCTGAGATGCTCACTAACAGTAGCTTCTTGTTTACTGTGGCAAAGTGAGGCTGGAGAACCATAGATATTTTCAGTGTTTCTGACTCTTTATCCAGAAAAATCAAGAGTTTACAGCACCCTACCCACTGTGGTGAGGTATATGTAAGATGAAAGTATTTCTCAAAGTCAATAAACTGCACCCTACTCATTCAAAATTTCCTTGGCTTATACGTTTGGGATAAGTGCATCATTCCAGTAATGGGATTCAAGTACTATTATCTTTCCATTTCATATTCATACTTTCAGTCTTCAGTTGATCATAACATAGGTTTATAGTGAAATTACCAGTGTCCCTGCAAAAATATGTGTATGTATCCATACATTTCAAAGAACTTGGTTGTGAGATACGACTCTCAAGTGTAAGGTATATCGATATGCTTCTATGATAACCTCTAACAAAAAGGTAATAAAGTAACCTCAAGCATGGCACCTTGGATCCTTGACTGTTCAACAGTTTTGCCACTGTAATTAGGATGTAAGAATATGAAAATGTAAGTGGCTGCAATTTGTAACATGGAATTCCAGATGCTTGTAAAACTCCCTCTGAACCCCTAGATCGGGGATAAATGTAAACTCCTGACTCCTACAAGCACAGGCACATGAATCAAAGGAACCATTTCCTAAGTAAAAGATTCAACATTAATTTATAGTTTTTAGTCTTTTTTGGTTGTTTTTTGTTTTTTTGTTTTTTTGTTTTTTCAATCTGCTGGCAGCTCAATGTTGAAAGAAAGTTTTTGTTATCTGAGTTGATAGCTAACAGTCCAAGTTGTTCTCTTGTCTCCATATCTTTCAGTGACTGGGAAACTGATTTATAACAATACATGGATGCACTGAATTAGAAAAGACAGTTTTAGAGCAGTGACATGTTTTTCTTCCTACAGTGCACTCTCTGCTGAGGTCTGTCAAACAGGCTGTGGGAAGCTGTGTGTGCTTGGAAAGGTTCTCCTGCCCACTCCCTCGTCTTCTTCCTTCTCTTTCCCACTTGTCCTTTTGCCTCCTCTGATTGTGAAGGGAGAACTGCTCTGCCAATCAGAGGATGAAGAGGAAAGGGTGAAGGTTTTGCTCCATGGCTGAAAAGGGCACAGCAGCTGGTGAGCTGAAATCTCACCTCTTGAATAGAACTGAGACCATCAGTTTGGTGGCACAGACACCTTTAATTTCTTTGCAGCTTAGCAATTGAAGACCTTATCCAAATTTCAACCTAAAGCTCCTTTAAAAGGCTATAAATACTTCAAACTTCAACCAAAATTTCCAGGAAAGATTGGATGAGTTTTTGGTGACATTTAGGTGTCCTAAACTGCTGCTTCAAAGACTGTTTCCTTAACAAAATGTTTGCATGCATTTAAAAATCTCACACCACTTTTCCAAACTGAGATAAGATCACTTACCAATAGATAATTTTAATTATTTCATTTGGTAATATTTCAGAGATGTTATTTAATCACACTAAATTGTGTATTCAGTTTGATTTGCAAAGCTAGGACAATATCCCCTTTTTACCCAGTTGTAGGAAAGGGACAGCTGTACCTATATAGAATGTACCTATATAGACTAAGCACATCTTCAGTGACTTTGGAAATTAAACATATTCCTACCATTGAAACAATTCTTCCACTATGTCCAGAATGCGAAAAGAAATCTCTTCCATATTTTTATAAACTTTCAAATCCCATGAACAGTGTAGACCCCTCTAGCCTGAACTTCTTTTAATTTAGTCAAAAACAGAAAAGAAAGAACATGGAAAAATTTCCTGTAAGTTGTCCCAATATGCATCTATCTGTAACAGGGTGAATCCAAATGGAATATAAACTGGCAGCTCCTTCCAGAAAAGCCTTGTGGTATACAGCTCAGAAAAGCACATTTACAAAGGCAGCTACATGCCATATGCAGAATTTTGACAAAATTTTTACATTCAGGACAGATTTTGTCAAAAACCTCCACCTGACTGGATGAATGAACTCAGCCTGTCCACCAACCGATACAGGCACAAAAATGCCTGAGAAAATAGCTCTTGAATATGATCTGCCATTGAGTTCATACCTTGTTGTAATTGTTTTGGAAATGTATGCAGTTGCTGGGGACTGCCAGGAGACACTGATGAGATTTCTGAGCAAAATCTGGGCATACATATTTGACAGAAAAGCTGACGGCCTCTTCTGTTTTCTGATGACAAAAATGGAGTTCTTTACAGAAGTGATGAAAAAGAGGTTTCTAAACAAATGTAACATCACTGGCTTCATTGTAATTTACAAATGGAACTTTAAAAAAGATTAAATATAGTGCTGAGTATATATATATGTGCATGTGTATACATCAATTCATATCTACATATTTACAAGAAGGGTAATGATAATGGATTTTCTTCTTTTTAGTCAATTTGTAAAATTGCAGAACCAAAAAAATAAGTGCAATTTAGGTAAGGAAGAGTATGTAATGTTCAGAAATAACAGGTATATTCAATTAGATAACTGTGTCAGGAATTTTCATAAGTAAAACCAAAATTATCAGAATTATCAGGCTGCTCAGTATAATGTTTTTTATATAATGAAATAAATTATTACTATTATTATTTTCATTATTACTATATCATTATTATTATTGACATTTGCTTTTATTTTCCACAATAACATATATGATTTGCCATGAAATTTCACGGAGAAGTTGTGTCATAACACAACTTAACACAAGGAGTTAAGATCATACTTACTGATTTTGAAGAAACTCCAGTGTAATGCAACAACTTCAGATGCAATCAGTTGCAGCAAAATATTTCCAGTTCTACATTTTGTTCATATCTATGAATTTTCTTTAAAAAAAAAATAATTTTCATATATACCCCCTTTTTTTTTATTTTTATTTTTTATTTCCCCTCCCCCTAGGGACTAAAAGAAAGGCCTTCAAATCCAGAAGTTCTCCACTCCTTGTGTGGTTTTCTGTGAGGAAAATAGTGCTGTTTAATCTGCCATTCATCTCATCCACACAGGAGCAAAGTGGATTTTCAGGTCAGATACCTTTCTTGCAGATCAATAAGGTGTTGTTGGAAAATGGAATTTGAAAAGAATAGTAAAAATATATGTATGTGACATCCATGTTAATGAGATTTTCATATGTATGATGCTGAGATCCCTCTGAATTCCTCTTCAGCACCAGAACCTGAGTGTGGGGTCTTGGCTGGGCTGTGCAAGTGGTGGCAGTGAAGCCTTACTGTGTTTATCAAGGAGATGTGCAGGGTGCTTTTATTTCAGGCAGTTTATTTCCTTGAGGTTAAGTACCTCCACATCCATAGAGAAATCGGGTAATGCTCTATTAGTTTTTGCAAAAAGGTAAGTAGCAAAAAGTAGACTTTGCAAAAAGCCATGGAAGCGCCGCTGCGAGGCTGTGAATACCTGGGCAGCATGGACAAGACCCAGCTGCATGGTGGGAGTTAGTTGTGAATGGTAATGAAAATGTTTCCTTGGAATTGACCTGGAGTATAAATGACAGATTTTTACAAAAGTAAAGCCTTTAGAAATGAAAGAAAACAATCTCCTTTTTAATTTTGGAAGGAATCAATTATTATAATTGAGCTACAAAGACTGAGCTGGTATTTAAGTAAGGAGTTTTCTCAAGTGGGTCACACCAAAGACAAAGATCTGACTGGCCCAGAGGGTTTGAGGATTTTTTTCTCTAGGCAGTATGAATTTTATAAAACAGTTGCCCATTGCCAGGTTTAACCATTATGTGGACTAAAGAGATGGTAACTGGCTACTGCTGCTGGAGCATTCAATGTCCTTCATTTCTCCTGATTATTTGTACTTGTTTGGTTGCAGACAGCTTGTGAGTCATCTTGGCATTGAGGTTATTTCCACATTGTGGAATTTGCTTCCATTTGGATATTGACTTTCACCAATAAAAGCTAATTTCTGGATTTTCTGCTGATCTTATATTCAGTGATTCAGGAGTAGTTTAATGATACATATTTTAAAAAAAAAGAAGGCTGACCTATCAAGTCTGACCGTTTTTTCTTGGTGGTTTTTTTTTGTTTATTTGTTTGTTTGTTTGGTTGGTTTTTTTGGGTTTT
>VXAU01002192.1:350158-360859 GCA_013399695.1 Formicarius rufipectus | reverse complement strand
TTTTTTTTTTTTTTTTTAATGCCAAAATGTTGGTTCTGACATTTTCTGATCAAAACTGAACTCTGTATGAAAACATTTAAGCAACAATATTTCTATGAATGTCTTAACTTCCTGACTTTACTTATCCTTCCTAAGGACCTGAAGTATCTCCCATTAGGACAGATTTTATATGTATATAGTATATATGTATTAATACACATATACATATATGCACATATAGACATAATTTCCCAGTCAAATATAAGATGAACTTTGATAAATTCTACAAATAATTTGTACACTATGGGCAGACCCCTGTACAAGAAATATGACATGGTTCATGTGCTCTATTAGATTTCACCTCCAAGTCATGTGGATTCTTCAGTCTTCTGAAGAATTTCATACTGTTAACAAAATACATTCAAACTGCATAAATTTCCTTTCCCTTTTCCTTTCCCTTCCCCTTTCCCACAAAACATAAAGCTTTCAGACAAAATATTTTCTTGACTTGTGGGCTCTTCCCAAATGTTTCATTGCTCAAATATTAGTCTTTCCTGCTCAGAACTTTGATAACTTGGATGGGAGTTAATGAGCCCCACATGTCCTGGTTCCCAGCATATGTGCCTCTGCATCAGCAAAACCAGCCTGCTCCTATGTGCAGGGGCATGAAACATGACATCCCTCCTCAGGACCTTTGTTATGTATTTTTTGTGTATTTTGTTTTATTTATACTCTGAGGACTATGTTTGCCCATCAGCTGGCCTTGAAAAAGGAACTGAACTTGGAACAGTAGCTTCCCTGTGCCGTTATAAAGACAGCAGACAAAACAGCACAGTAGTTCTCTATTCTCTCTTCATGTCCCATGAAATGTGGTACCAAAATAAAACTTAGAGACTTCATAAGAGGAAGCCTTCTACAGAAATTACGTATTTTAACATAGGATATACTCCTCTTTCCCCTAAAAAATTTAAAAGGATCAAGCCCAAAGTGAATGGGAGTGGTTCTGTGGCACATTCAAGAATCTGTTTAACTTTAGAAAGGGGTATGTGTATGCACGTATGTATACACATATATAAACTACTTTTAAGCCATCTCAGAGAACAAACACCATGAGCAGTAGAGAAGCAGCAAAAGCAACTCCTTTGAAAAAGCAAAAAACAGCAGTAGGCATCTAGATTAAAAAGAATGATAATCATGGGAAAAGGAATTTTTGCCCCCTCAAAACTCAAAGAGAAGACTTGATAAATACATTTTTCATATGCATTTTCCATTCATCTCCATACCTAGTTTTGTAACTATTCTGTCACTTCCATAGTAATGGTTTGGAGCATTTGTGTACCATAACAACCCTATAAAACATGTTACAGTCTGTCATTCACTGAAGTAATTCAGTAAAATAGATTGGTTAAGGGAATGGTCAGTAGCCAAAATTTTGTACCTCAATGCATATGGCAAAATTGATCCTGGATGGAAGGAAAAATCTAATTAATTGTGGAAGAAGTATTTTTTCTCAGAGGCCCTTTAACCAGAACAAACCATAAAACAAACAAATTAATTTAATTCTTTCTCAGTTTGATTAGTTATAGGAACAAGTATCCTAGGGATAATTTTCTGTGATAGTTTGATAATAATTGTGTGCATCAGACACTTCAGTATTAACTTGACAAAGTTGAAAGAACCATCAATTTTGGGATCATATCCATTGCAAAATATGTGCACTATGCTTGCATTATGTAGCATTCAGCATTCAAGGCCCTGGGTAGGAAAAGGCTTAGGACTCAGGGATAACTTCAGGGCTGCATGTTTACAGGCTTGAATTTTTTTGTTAGACCCTTACTACTTACTGCTGTACTTACTTACTACTTACTGCTGTAATAAGTGGCAAAAATACTAAGAGAACAATTTTCCATAATAACAGAGGGTGAACCTGTAGTAAGCTGGATATACCAACTGGGAGAGTGAAAACTGAACACTCAGTTCAGTAAACTGAAGCAGTAGTTTTTTAAGTTTTCAGTAAAAAGTAACTTATTAAGGGAATTTTTGTCAGAAAGAATGGGACAAAGATAACAGAACTTGTCTGTTAGCAAAGTCAGGCTGACTTTATTTGACTCATATGTAAATTAAATTTTATGTAATGTCATTAGTTCAAGACTAATTTTTATTTCTTTTTCCTCTTGGCGTAGTCATGATTCTTACTGAAAGTAAGAATGCAGTGTGTGCACTTGATTCAAAGTACATCAGCCTTTTATGGGTTTATAATGTTAGGAAAAATCACATATAATAAACCCAATAAATGATAAAATGATTGTATTTTGAAAATTGATTTTACAGTAGGTTAGTTGCCCTACAAAATACTAATGATGATTTGTAGGAGAAGAGGTCTTTTTCCCTCTTCTCTCTTACTATTTGTGTATACATACAGCGACAAACATAATAACCTTCAGGGCCCTCATCTCCATGAAACTAATGTCACAACTCTTCCATTGTGAACCAATTCTTTTGCGGGGGGGGGGTGGTTGGGGGCACCATAAATTAAACCAAGTAACAGAGATCAGGGTTAGTAATTTTTGAAGGGAAATAGGTCTGAAGTATCCTAGACATTTCATCACTATGTGAATCACAAGGCTCTGGCTACACCTCAGCTGACAACATTTTGGTCTCATTTCCGTATTGTAGGGTTTACCCAGGTTCAGGGGTTTTACCTTTCTATATCTGTAAAAAGACATATACTTTCAGGTGGTTTATTACAGTGCCAACACCTCTTTTGTCTTTCAAGGAAATTAATTAATTTATACAAAGGGATATCCATTCAGCTACACTTGTTTATGGCAAAAGAGACGTGAATGTGGCCCACAACAGCAGACATACAGGAAAAGAGAATTTATCTCCTTCTTTTAATCTTGTTAAAAGGAGAGATGTTCACTGCTCCCTGGTGACAACAGAATTTGGCCCAGTAGCAGATATTTTGGGAGGTGGATTTTAGAGGCCCTCAGGTCGGTTAATATTTACAATCCAGGTAAACCAGAAACACGGTAGTTCCTTCTGCAACATCCAGTTTTTTCATTTTACTCCGGTTAACTGAAGCATAAGAGATGGCCCGTTATATCCACCAAAGTCAGAGAGACTCCAGTGAGGTCTCTAATGGCACCAGCAACTCAAAGCATCCTGAGCCATCATGCACCCCTGAACTGAAAAGAAGCTTGAGGAGTAGCTCTGAGAATAATGTCTTCTTGAAGTACTAGTTAGGGATTCTAACCATGCTGGATTAGTAACAGCTCAACTGCTTTTGTGCTTGTATGCTGTTTGACCTGGGTATATATTATAATGAGAATATGAACAGAACTTATTTAGGAGGTTATATTCAAAAGCTAAACTCTTAAAATATTATGGCTGCAGATATGGGACTTCCATATGATCTGGAGTTTCCTTTAACCTTGATCTGGATTCAGTGATACACACAATGGATGAAATTACAATTCATCAGTGCATGTAGATATCTGAGTCAACAGACTTTATCCTTCTCATGCTTGGATAAACAAAGAGTGAGTGTGGATTTTATCTTCATTAGTTGTAAATAGTAGCTGGTGTTAAAGACAGTGTAGGAAGAGGTTCTTTGACACCTCTAAATGAGATGATGTGATTCCTAATGAAAAATAATAATTGTTTAAGAAAAAGGTTTGCACAGCTGAAAAAGAAAGCAGCCAGTTTTACTTTCCAAACCACAGCAGGCCCGAGCAAATTCATGTTGTTGGCTTGTATAGCACTTATGGTAGGTTGCACATTACTTAACTGGTTTAAAACCAGCAAAAGGTGTTTTGTCTAAAGTGATCATAAAGCAAAGTTAACAACAAAATCCATTAAACTTATCAAAACAATGAAGTTTTCTTAATATGTCATTGTACGTTTATCAGCTGGTTTTACAGCTTTTAGAATTCAAGTAACAAATTTTAAAGGATTTTTATTGTTAACTATCAAACCATTTATTTTCTAATGTACTAAAAAAATAATATCTGAACTATGTTATTGAAGCTATATAAAACTAAATATATTAAAAAGTCAGTGTTTAAACAACACAAGAGGGCTAAGAGAAGAGTTCCTAGCAATAATACTAAACTTTGTAATGGAAATTAATTTGTGTAACCCTTAATCCCAATAGCAGTACAGCAAATTAACTTAGACTATCATTTATTTTTGTTAATTTTCCCTTTTATCTATATATTGAATGTTAATGGAAATTGTCCATGTCATACTGTGTGTGCTAGATTTACTCTGCATTTCCTTAGTAGCTTCATCTTGTGACAGAAGCTTACAGAAGGACAAAACAAAAGATCCATATCTTAATAACATGGATGTCCAAAGAAAAAACACTCATGAACAACAAATATAAATACTTGAAAACTGCAAAGGCACATTTGAGGCACATTTCAGTTTATTTTACTGCACTTTTTTCTCTAAAAAATGTTGTCTATATAAATACATATATATATATACATATACACACATATCTACAACTGTGGCAATTTATTTCAATGAAAAGTCCACACAGCTATATTTGGAAAGTAAATAAGTAAATATGTCAGTTTATGTTTTTATTTCCAGTCACATAGTATTATTATTTTTGGTCTAGAGAATTTATGAAAAAGAAATGCCATCTGCCTCATTACATCATACTGAAGTGTTCCAGGATTTGACACAGATGTTTTGGATCACAAAATTAGGGGAAAAAAACGAGGGTGTACCCATATTTATGTAGTCTGGTGAGAGAATGCATTCCAGTAAGTTAAGGTTATTTTGGAGTAGTCTTGCATATTTATTTTAATTGATGTCTGATTGAAACAAAAATTTTTCAAATGGAAGAAAATCTTACTCAAATGGTGCCAGAGAAACACAGAACATATTTTTGCTATATTTTCTATACACTTTATATCTTTTTACTGGCCATAAAGATTTTGCTTTTTTATAGTATGAAAGCAACAGGGCTCTTTCATTTGAACTAATGTGTTTCTAATTAATTTTGTGAATGCTAATATGTCCACAATACATTTCATGCAACTGAGAGATAATGTGGTACTTCTTAAATGGCTCTGTGCAAATTAACTTTGAAGGGTGTCCGTGCTGGTCTTTCACCCATTAATTGCCCGATGTGAACCCCCACAGCAGCTGATTGCAGAGTTCACCCTGGCTGATTCTTCCTGGTGGAAATTTGCCAAAACGATTACATCAGCTTCCAACAAACCACATGTGCATGACAACAGTCAGCAAACAATTACTTAAAACCCTATAATATAATTTGTAATTTGACATAATAGACTCTTCTTTCAGGGCTCACATTTCCATGACAAAGCCAGGGGAATTGGGGCAGTTCTGCAAACAAGTGGAGGCTCTCGACATCATCAGTGGGGGAGATGGCCTTGTCCCTCCTCTCTTCAGGGCTCCAGGGTTGCACAACTTCTGTACTGCCTGAAACCTGGGATTAAAACTATGACAGTCATCATCTTGGAAAACTCATTGAAAATGCCTCCATTTATTTCTTTTTAGCCCTGAATGATGCCAATGCCTAGCTTATGTTTTCTCCAACAAAAAAGTCGAGGAGGAGGGCTGTGTGAGGAGAATACATCTCTAGTAATGATTTATGGAAATAATAACACTTCCTTGAGTTTTAAAAACATCTGAAAGCAAATGCCGTGCCCCTGCCTTCTTTCCGGCTCCCTGTGATGTTTTCCATCCTCCTGTGTTACAAAGACAAGTAAAGGCTGAGTCTCAGGAAAAACATGTTGTGGTAAAAGTATTTCTGCTTTAATCTGATATTCTTCAGTAAGGCCACAAATCACTAACTATGCAGCACTCGAAAACTGCAAGATTATCACAGATTCAGGCCTTGAAGCCTTTCTGCTTTCTTTGTTCAGAGACAGAGATCCTTGACGTACATCCAGGAGACAGATTGGCTTAAATTGTCTCTCTCTTTCTCATTCCCCTCCTCGATGCTTTTAGCCAAGTGATTTATTTGAAAAATGTGTGACTTCCCTAATCTTCCATTTACTGGCTGAGGGTTCTTTGTAGCAACAAGAGGACACATGGCCAGCAAGAAGGAATTATGCAGCATCTATTGTAAGGAAATGTAAAATAATTGCAGTTTTATCTGGGGTGAGGACACTTAGAGGAATGCGAAGTCTTTATCTGCAGATATGGGTTAAGGCTTTGTTTAGACTGTGGCTGCCAGAGAAAGATGTCAGTAAACTCTTACTTTCTGTGATTCCATAAGGAGCAACAGCTTTACTTTTTAGTCTGGTTTCCAAATTAACTCAAAGGTGGGAAATGGACTTTTTCTGTACATGATGCAAAAAGAAAAAATTGAAGAGCTCGTCAGAACTTAACAAGTGGTTGGAGATATAGAAGGGCAATAGTAATGTTTTGTGAAATCTCCTGAATCACAGGAAAATGTTATAAGCTACTTACAGAAAGCATCTGGTAGAATAAATCCATAGAATGTGGTTTTCAGGAATAAAGTGACTTATATACAGAAGGAAAAAGAGCAGCTACCCTGAATACTGGAAGTTTATCAACATTGCTGTATGCAAGGCTGTGGATTTTAGGCTGTTGGTGGCTATTATCTCAATTTGCTCTTCCTTCCCTGAGTGTTTCTCTGTGTGATCTGTTTTCACAGCCCCTTGGCCTGGACTCGGAGGCAGAGGAGCCCATAGGTTCACATGAATGATAATGAGCATTGTCAGAGAGGCAAGAAAATTGAGTCCTTGCTCTGGCTGCCCGGCCAAGAGCTGCAGGAGCTAATTGTGTCAATGGTAATGAGACCGAACAGGCAGCAGATGCTCACGTGCCTTTACAATCCAAATCCCAACAACAAATTCCTCCCACAGAAACTTTGAGGGACGTCCTGGCACCCTGGAGATGGTGATAGACCCGATCTCAGCCACATGCCACCTGCTAGAGCCATTGTTAAAAAAAAAAGAAGGAGGGAAAAAAAAGCCTATTATGATAACGAAGTTGTTTGCTGTCTCTTGCAATGACTTTATGGCATCAGTTTTACTATACTGCAGCTATTGTAAAAAAAAAAAAAAAAAAAAAAAAAAGAAGGGAACATCTGATTCTTTAAAGAGAAACATTTTTGTTGAGCACTGTTAACCGCTTACTTGAGAAGCCGGATGTTCAGTATATGTTACATATTCTCCTGATAAATCATGCCTGTCTTTTTCCCATTACAGCTCCCACTGTGCCTGCTTCCTACAGCAGATTTTAATTTCCACATGTTTTCCCATTACATTGAAGGACGGAGAATTTTTTTGCCTTTTTTTTTTTTTTCCCCAGAAAAATCAAGAAGAAAAAAATTGCAGATACCCATGCAGAGTATGCATAAATATTTACTGAAAAATAAAATAAACAACATATTTGTTCCTTATTCAGAAAGCAAGCTGGGTGGTGGATTGTGCCTGAGGTTTTGAAGAGAGAAAGGCCATTAATGTTCCCTTGAAGACAATCCTTTTTAACTCAAGCTTGTTAAATGCTGCAGTAGAGAGAGATTTAGATCCTTCCAGGAAATGTTTGCCCAGGAGCATCTATTTCTGGAGAAATCTGATGAAATGTCCTTTCTTGCCCCAAGACTCTGTGTCCAGCTTTGTACTCCAGTGAGCCTCATGCTCTTTAAGACATTTTTAACCAACTCTGAAGCTGTTCAAAATCTTTGTATGGATTGGCTCCTATCTTCCTCAGGGTCAAAATCACAGAATCATAGAACCATGAATGTTGGAAAGGACCTCTAAGAACATCAAGTCCAACCACTAGCCTAACACTGTCGGGTCCACCAGCTCCACATCAACAAAGAAGACAAAATTATCTTAAAAACTCTGGAGTTACCTCTGGCTCCATGATGGAGCAAGCAGCTGAACTCTGTCTCTGCTGAAGATGATTGACCCATTTCCTTCTCGAGAGAGTCCTGTACCCTTGGAGCATGTTTGTCACAAACAGCTGCTGGCAGTAGGTACACATGACTGGATCTGGATCAGTCGGCTTAGGCTGTCAGGGGAAGATTGAACATGTGCTTTGTCTGGTTGAAAGACACTTGAAATAGCAATTATAACCTTTTTTTTAAACTCCCAGGGGTGATGGAGAAAGTTATAGTTCAATGCAAAGCTTGGATTGAGCCAGTAATTTGACAGACTATGTATTGCAACCCTAACTAAATTTACATCTACACCAAACTTCAAAGCTTTTCTTTACAGAAATCCCACTCCTGTGAAGTAAAGAAGTATCTCCAATGCAGCTTCTCCTTCTGCTCTGTATAAGGAGTGGCCTTGAAAATATCATCATATGCTAGATAGTGTGTAGCAGGGTACCAAGAGCAAGACATTTGTCAAAGCAGAGTAGCAGCAGTGTAAGACGATGAAAGCAATTCAAATTTATACATGTACAGTATTTCAAGTTCCAGTTCATGCGGTATAGCAATTTGTTAACATCTGGAATAAACCTAGTTGTTAAAAATCCAAAGCCAGTATGCCACTGTTAGTTGTACTTTAGCTAGTGCTTTCCCTGTGGGGAGAAAAGAGGTCTGGGGTCTCTGCAGTTGTGACCACCCCAGCCCCATGGTGGCTGCAACATTTTGATGGTGACAGGAGGTGACAGAGCATCTTTGTTCCTCATGTTCCACTTTGCATGCAAAGGTTAAAGCCACTGGTCTCTGAAGCATCTGACTCTCTATTTGTATTTCAGTGGTAGGGATGATTAGGAAGAAAAAATGATGCACTGGGAAATGGATGGCTGTATCTGTTGTACACAACAGGACCTACAGATGGGTTTGAGTGATTTTTTGAGAAGGTGGAAAGGAACCACAAGGTATGACCTTTGTTGGCTTAGGTGCAGTAGGAAAGAAATGTGTTACAGTCCTGTCTGGTGACTTTTATGCCAAACATACCTAATACTCAAACTCTCATTTTGCTGAAGAGTGCATATTGCTCTTAAAAGCAGTTTTGTGTAAATAGCTATCAATTAGAGACATTCTACTTCATGCTTTACAAGGCAATAACTAAACAAAATAGCAAATGCATTGGAGTGATCAAACAGTGGAATTTCTGTTATATGCTGTGCCATAATAACTAACCCTCAAAAACATCCAAAAGCACCCACTGATATTATGAAGGCATTTGTTTATAATGGAGATCTAGTAAAGTGTAAGTCTCAAGCATTTTTCTCTTTTTCACTTAGTAAAACTTTGAGAGATAAATGTTTTATTGGTGCAGAGAGAGACTGCGTATCTAGGTACAGTGCTTAGCATGCATGGAGCTCAAGTGGGTTTAACTCACAATTTACATACACAATGCTGCATCACAAAACCATCATGGAAAAACACTCATGTAGCAAAAAATCTGATCCCCTGCCCTTTGCTACAATGATTGATGATAATGTATTATCTAATTTTAAAATCACTTTCCATAAAAAGCTTTCTCACCCATCAGCAGGTGCACAAAATTTTGTGTTTTGATGTATTTTAATAATTGATCAGATTTTTTTTTTAAGCAAGTTGAAAAAGTGAAAATTATAGATCAGGGCTCTGAACTAAATTTCTCTGCTTATTCCTTCTTCTGGGTCCTGGCCTTTTGTTCCAGGGTTTTGACTGGCTATTTATTGGGACAGGAAGATACTTTCTGCTGATACTGAATGATTTCCTGATGTCACCGAGGTGACGGAGTGGCCTTTGCTGGGCACTGTATAGAGAAGGAAGTGCTCTGATGGGAACAGATTCTGTTAAGCCAGGCTATCTTCAGCAGGAAGTACTGTAAGGTATAGGTCTACGTATATATAGTCAAGGTATAGATTTTGCGGAGGTTGGGATTAACAACCTCAAGTGAATATTTTGCTTTTCTGATTTTTCTGCCAGGATACCTGGTCGGATTTTAGACTGCCTTTCTATGTGAAGTAGGTAACTGCTGTCTAATTGAAATACATTATTTAATACTCTATAGAACAAAATGCATGGTCTGCCTAATGTATTTGGTCTTAATTAAGTGGACCGTGAGGCAAAGGTCATATTTTTGATAGTCCAATGGTCTATTCTGCCTTTAATATCTCTTAAAATAATTCAACCTCTGATATCCCTCAGTTCTGAAAGGAATGTTGGATAAAAGTGTGACTGATGAGACAGTTAGTAGATCAGACAAATACAGCATTAATTTGTGATGAGTTCTGTAATAGGCTTGTGTATGCAAAAAATCTGACTGAAATGTCATCCCCCTTTCAGCCACTCCAAAGAACAGTATCATACTGACCTTTGATCAGCTTCGGGGGCTCAACAGTGAATATAAAAGGGCAGCACTTGTTTGAGTACAAGGATACTCCTCACTGAATTTGGACTCAAGCTTTAACAGATGGAAATGTGAAGTACCAAGGCCAGGGAGAATTCTGTCTTAGTTTTACTTTGGGAAACAAGCTCGTTGAAGAGGGATGCAGAGAGAAGAAGGGAGGAAGAAAGTGAAGCAGAGGGAGAGAGGCAAGAGGGAGAGAGGCAGCTCCTCAGTTTTGTCATTCATTGTGATGGAAATGTTCTTTTAAAATGCACTTCTGACTTAGGACGACTCGTCTTTCCCATTCATTGCACAGGTGTCAAATCAAATTTTATATTGCAATGTCTTGTGTGCTGGAGCATAGCTCGTATGACATTTTGTAACATAATGCAACGTAAGGAAATAAATCATACTGAAAGTGAATAAAGCCTCT
>VXAU01002192.1:316657-347028 GCA_013399695.1 Formicarius rufipectus | reverse complement strand
CCCCCGCCCTGCCGCGCCCCCCCCGCCCCGGCCGCGGTGTCCCCCGCCCCTCCCCGGCGGGGCGCGGGGCTGATTGGCTGGACCCGACTCGGCACAGGCCGGGAAAAAGCTTTGTCTGGGGAGTTGGAGTGAAGTTGCGGAGGATTTTAGGCTGGAGCCGGCGAGGGAGGGTGTTCAGTCCGGCGGCGAGCGCGGAGAGGGAGGGAGGACGCGCTGCGCGGCTCCATCCCGCCGGGTCCCGGCGGTCCCTGGATGCTGACGGCGGGAGAGGAGCACGCTGCCCCGGAGCATCTCAGCCTGCAAGAGGAGCGCGGAGTCAAATGAGAAAGCGGGGATTGCCTACAGATTGTATCTGGATGTCCTGGCACGGTGTGTATAAAAAAAACCCAGAAGTTTACTGAGCTGTAAGATATTAATACTTTGCTGGCTAGGAAAAAAAAAAAAAAAAAAAGGCGTTTTCAAGTTGGAAAGGACCAGATGTGCGCTGGGTTTAAGGTACCGAAGGAAGGCGAAATAATTGCTTTTTAACTTACTGGCAGAAATTAATTGCAAAAACTTACAAATGCACCGAGTCGGCGGTAAAATGCACTTTCTGTTCATTTTTGCACTGATGATAATATCTTTCAATAAGGCTGTGCTGGGCAGGAATTTGAAATACAGGATTTATGAGGAGCAGAGCATTGGATTAGTAATTGCAAGACTATCGGAGGATGTTTCTGATATTTTATTAAAAATGCCTAACCCTTCCTCGGTTCGTTTTCGAGCCATGCAGAGGTGGAATTCTCCCCTGCTTGTAGTCCGTGAGGATAATGGAGAAATCAGCATAGGAGCTAAAATTGATCGAGAGCAACTGTGCCAGAAAAACTTAAACTGCTCCATAGAGTTTGATGTGATCACTCTGCCCACTGAGCATCTGCAGCTTTTCCATGTTGAAGTTGAAGTGCTGGATATTAATGACAACTCTCCCCAGTTTTCCAGAGCTCTTATCCCTATCGAGATATCAGAGAGTGCAGCTGTAGGAACCCGGATCCCTTTGGACAGTGCTTTTGATCCAGACGTGGGAGATAACTCCCTTCACACTTACTCCCTTTCTGCAAATGATTTTTTTAGCATTGAGGTGAGAACCAGGACTGATGGTGCTAAATATGCAGAGCTGATCGTGGTTAGAGAGCTGGACCGCGAGTTGAAGTCGAGTTACGAACTCCAACTCACTGCCTCTGATAAAGGGGTGCCTCAGAAGTCTGGATCATCCCTCCTGAAAATCAGCATTTCTGATTCCAATGACAACAGCCCTGTTTTTGAGCAACAGTCTTATATTATCCAGCTCTTGGAAAACTCACCCATTGGGACTTTGCTCATAGATCTCAATGCTACTGATCCAGATGAGGGCGCCAATGGGAAGGTCGTGTACTCCTTTAGTAGTCACGTGTCTGCCAAAATTATAGAGACTTTTAAGATAGATTCAGAAAAAGGCCATCTGACCCTGCTGAAGCAAGTGGATTATGAAGTAACCAAATCCTATGAAATTGATGCTCAAGCTCAAGATATGGGGCCAAATTCTATTCCAGCTCACTGCAAAATTATAATTAAAGTTGTGGATGTGAATGACAACAGACCAGAAATTAACTTAAACCTGATGTCCACAGAGAGAGAAGAAGTAGCTTACATTTCTGAAGGGTCACCTCTGGATACCTTTGTTGCCCTAGTCAGAGTGCAAGACAAGGACTCTGGGGTGAATGGAGAGGTAGTTTGTAAGCTCCATGGGCATGGCCACTTTAAACTTCAAAAGACTTATGAAAATAACTATTTAATCTTGACTAATGCCACTCTGGATAGGGAAAAGAGATCTGAATACAGTTTGACTGTAATAGCAGAGGACAAGGGAACGCCGAGTCTCTCCACAGTGAAACACTTTACTGTCCAAATCAGTGATGAAAATGACAACCCACCCCGCTTCCAGACAAACAGATATGAAGTTGTTATCTTGGAAAATAACTCTCCGGGAGCGTACATCACATCGGTCACAGCCACAGACCCAGATCTAGGCGATAATGGGCAGGTGACGTACACTATTTTGGAGAACTCCATTTTGGGAAGTTCTATAACTACCTACGTGACCATTGATCCCTCCAACGGGGCAATCTATGCTCTACGAACCTTTGATCATGAAGAAGTAAATCAAATTGCCTTTATGGTTCAGGCAAGGGATGGAGGGAGCCAGCAGCTTGTTAGCAACACCACAGTTGTGCTAACCATCATCGATGAAAATGACAATGCCCCTGTCATTGTGGGGCCAGCCCTACGCAACAGCACAGCAGAAATCTCGATCCCTAAAGATGCTGGAATTGGCTTTCTTGTCACCAGGATAAGGGCTACAGATAGAGACTCTGGTATGAACTCTGAACTCAGCTGCTCCATAGCAGCTGACAAGAAAAACAGCATCTTTGTGATGGATCCCCAAACGTGTGACATCTCTATCAATGTGAGTGTTGACTCAGTTCCAGCAAAACAGTGGGAGTTTTTAGTGATAGTCCAGGATAAAGGCAGCCCTCAACTTAGTACTAAAGCCCTTCTGAAATGTACTGTTTTTGAGCATGTTTATTCATTTGCAAGCACAGAAGCAACTTTGGTAAGCCAACCCTCTCTGGACATCTCCATGATAACAATTATATCCTTAGGATCAATATGTGCCGTGTTGTTGGTCATTATGGTTATCTTTGCTACGAGATGCAATCGAGAGAAAAAGGACACCAGGTCTTACAACTGTCGAGTGGCGGAATCGACCTACCAGCACCACCCAAAACGACCCTCAAGGCAGATCCACAAAGGGGACATTACGTTAGTGCCAACAGTTAATGGCACTTTACCCATCAGGTCTCACCACAGAACTTCTCCGTCATCATCCCCAACCCTGGAGAGGGGGCAAATGAGCAGCCGGCAGAGTCACCACAGCCACCAGTCACTGAACAGCCTGGTGACCATCTCGTCTAACCACGTGCCTGAAAACTTCTCACTGGAGCTCACTCATGCTACTCCAGCTGTTGAGGTAAGGTCCATACCTCAGTTTTGCACACCCATTCACACATGCACTCACTTGGGAGCAAGCAGGTACCCCTGTGTGCAACCTGTGGGAGCCAGAGGTAATCAGGTCAATGCTCAATGGGAATGTGTTGTGGATTTCTCTGTGATGTCACAGCTTTTCAGTTTTGGCTCCATTATCAACTGATTCCATTACCTTGGGGAACAGGATTAAATTTCTTATTTTATAGCGTTATTCCTTGGTTCTTCCCTGTAAGGGCAAAACAATGAAGTGGAACATAGTGTTCTGCTCTAATTAATGCTCACTCTTTTCTTCCTTGCCTTCCCTCTCCCTCTGTACAGCTCTATCTAAGAAAGAGTGCCTGAGTATTTATATACAGAAACAATCCAGGAAATTCTTCCATTCATTGGGATGAATAACTAAAAAAGGTTAAATAATGACACAGTTTGAGTCCAGCTGTTGTATGATCATAATATCTCAAACTTTGAGACTCCCCACTTCAGTTTTTACTGCAAATGCTGGGTAGTGGTTTAAATAGATGAGAGCTGTGTCCTGGTAAATCCTTACATGTAAAGGAATAACATTTTGGTTTGAAATAGGATCCTGGAATGGTATAGGGTTGATTCGAATATATTAAAATGAAACAAAACTCCACCTGTGTTTAATTACTCATTTTACTTGTTAATGAATTAGTCACTATGAGTTCAGAGGCTAATGAACAGCAGTGCATTTCTTTATTGTACACAGTGTTCAGGTGTTTCCTGTGTCAGACACTACAATACAAAATAGTGTGTCGTACTGCACTATATATGTGCAGGAACTTGATTTCATTAAATTTTAAAGGAAAGAAAAGTAAACCACAAACAAACCTAAGAAGCAAATTAGTGGTTTTACAACTGGGAACTTCAGCTTTCATTTCAAAGAGTCAGTTCTTTCACCTTTTCTTTAGCAGGTTTCTCAGCTTCTCTCGATGCTTCACCAGGGCCAATATCAACCAAGGCCAAGTTTTCGAGGAAACAAGTATTCCAGAAGCTACAGGTAAGAATCCAGATTGTTCTGTACATGCATCAGAGAATATGGATGTGCATTTTTAATCAAAAATACATATTTGAGATAATGTAATTCACCACAATTCTCTTTACAGATATGCCCTTCAAGACATGGATAAATTCAGCTTGAAAGACAGCGGCCGGGGTGATAGTGAAGCTGGAGACAGTGATTATGATTTGGGGAGAGAGTCTCCAATTGACAGACTTCTTGGGGAAGGATTCAGTGACCTTTTCCTTACAGATGGGAGAATTCCTGCAGGTAAGAGCACAATGGAAGCTGACCAGTTTATTTACAGTGCTGCCTGGCTGTCACTTTGATAAAACTACTACTGAGAAAGCAAAAATTCTTTAGCTTTAAAGTCCTGTGTTTCTTTTCCTTTTTACTCTGCTTCATGGTAAATACTGAGCTCCAGCCTTGACATATCTACTAAATGAAACCTCAGACACAGCTGCAAATCTACCCAGAGCAATGCCTACGCTTTTTTGTTACTCACATTGTGGTGGCTCCAGATTCGCCCTAAAAGTATAATGTGATCCAAGTCCTTTGACTTCTAATGACTGGGTGGATGTTTCTGCAAAGCCAGGCAGTTGTGGTTTGTTAAAAATATGCTGAACTATAATTTGTGAAGTAGGCTTTCCATAGGGGTTTGATCCATATGACTCAAACTTACACCGTTCAGAAACTGAGTGTGAAAGTGGACTAGATATATGGATGGAGAAGAAAGAAAAGTGTATTTTTTTTCTCCACTGAAAAATGAACTGGAGTGGCAAGGGGAGGATCTAAATATGTCCCAAATTTTAAATCTTGCAATCCTAATTTCTGGAAGAGGTACAATTCAAGAGCAGAGGGCAGAAAAGGAAAAAAACAAGAGTAAGTGGAGTGGCAGTAGGATAAACACACACCTACGTATTCATGTGTATGAAGTGCCACTTTTAAATTTACAGCCAGTTATAAGTTGAATAAAAGGTCATGGGAAATCATCTTTAGTACAGATAGAAGAATGTTGTAATTACTTTAATAATTATATAGCCTCTGGTCGTACCCTAGATCTTGTTTTTACTTCAGATCATATTAGAACCACAGGGCTGGATAATTTCAGTATGGTTCACTGAACCAAGAGTGTAAACTTCAGAGGTTTAGTAATTTTATCATGGGGGCCCTTTGCTTTGTGGGGTGGTTCAGCACATGTCCCTCCTAAAGTAACCTCCATATATTACCTAGGGCTGAAGGAGAGGAGCTGGAGTGCTGTATCTCCTTACCTGGTCTGCCAGGGGAAACAGCAGTGAGGTGATTGTACCTGACCTTGATGTGCTCTACCCTGATTAACCTGCTGTTCTGCTAGGCAAGGGTGAATGCCAAAAGTTCAGTTTGTTTTTCTTACACATTTTAACTTTAAAATTTTCTTTGTATATTTTGCTCCAGGCTCCATTCACCCAGGCATTCCCCTACCTCCTCAAATGTACTCATAACACGAGGCCTTGAAAAGTTATGCTGTATTCAGAATCTTTAGCCTAAATCTGGAGTACAAATATATTTTTATCCTCTTCCTCCCTTACTCCTACTATTTATTCCTCTGCCAGCTAGCATGAGACATGTCTCATTCTCTCCTGTGCTTAGCAAGGATGCAGGGAGGGATCTGCTGGAACTCTCAGTTGCCAGGGGAACTTCAAGTGCAATGGTGTTTGCACTGGCATCCAGCCCCGCTGCTGCCAAGGAAGAGTTGTCCCTTTCCAGTGGGCAGCTGGGGGCTGCCAGCAGGAATGGGTGTCCTCTTAGCAGGCTGAAATGCCTGTGACCCATTTTCAGCTCTCACAATTCCCTCCCTAAACAGGAAGCCAAGGCACAGGATTTCCAAAAATGCCCAGCTAATTGCATTCAAAGCAAGGAAAACTTTCTGAGTGCAGACGGAACTGTGTTGGGCTATCAAGATGGGCATTTAATCTCACCCAGATGCCCACTTACTGCTATGCATGGCCTTAATCCATCAAATAAGTGTGCTGAACCTGTTCAGATGAAACCTGAACTGATCTACAGCACAAATAAATGAAAAGGAAGAGAACTTCCTGGAGGTTTCCTGTTCTCCATTTTGAAAGGTTTCTGCATTGTAAGGGCAAAATGCTGTGGGAAAGTCCTTTCAGTTAGTCCCTTTAAGGTGGAATTTGAAAGGAATGGAGCCAATCCCTCAAAGCTTCACAAATTATATGATGAGAAAGTTCAATGACTGTCCTTGAAAGACTTGGGTTTTTTTTCTTTTTCTCTTTTTAAATCTTAACCAACAAGTTTTAAGGTCTGGGGGGGAAAAAAAAAAAAAAAAAAAAAAAGAGAAAGCTGTTATGTATCTGGGCATTGTTTAATTTTTTGCTGATTTAAGGACAGATGGTGTCATCATTCAGTTACTTCAGATCTTGTGATCTTATGTTCTGGAATGTCAGAATTTATTATTTTAAAGCAAAACCATTCCTGATATAACAGTAACAAAACTCATGCTAAAACAAACCTCACTATGATTGAAATACTTGACCACTGAAAGTATCTAATTAATGTAAAGGAGTCTTAGAAGAGTTTTCTTAGAAGTGTAATCCTCACCTTCTGGGGTGACTTGAGAACTTGTCATGGATCACATTATTTTGACCTTTCTAACTCTTAGGCATTTGCTGTAAATCATCATACATAGGAGCAAAACACTTGCAGGCATTTTAGACACTCATATCAAAGCTTCAGCCACTGATATATTCTAGTTTTCTTCGGTTTTTTTGAAGCTTGCTGGATCAGCAGTTATTTTTTAATAGCTTGTGCCGTATCTAGACTGCAGCCCAAGCTTGTAATCTTGAAGAAATTCATACTCTCACGTGCAAGGCACAGAGAAAGTTTATACTCACAGGAATAGAAAGGCCATTAGGAAAGCAAACAATGTGATAGGCTGTGTAAAGTGCAGAGATAAATAGCACTGACGGTATGAGAGTAGGACTTTATCAATCACTTGTACGTCCTAAGCTGAGATACTCTGTTCAGTTCTGCTCACACCACTGCAAAAACATTTTTGATAAACGGAGTGGATCCAAACCAGATGGGAAATGTGATGAGGGAGCAAGGAAAGCTTACAGGGCATGACTGCAAACATTTCTTATGTACTCTATATATACCGAGAAAGAACAGCCTGGGTTGCTGCTTCCAGAGACCCCTCCCAGGCAGCTTTGAGTGTTTGCAGAGGACTCCTGCAGTGTCTCTTCATGGGCCAGTTCAGACCAGTGTAGCTCTCAGGGGTGCAGTCACTTGCCCCATCTTATTGCTTCTACCTGAAAGACATCACTAAACCAAGGAGCTGAGAGAGCAGCTCTGTTGTCTTCTGCTCTTCAGCCCTCCTGGCTGACCAGGATGTCCATCTGGTTGGTTGTGCCTTCTTGTGCCAATGCCTGAGCCAGCACAGTCCAGTAACCTGAGCTACAGAGCTGCAAGTGCACCTGGGAGGATACATCCAGTAAAAACACCAGAGTCTTATAGGGTGGGAATTAAGCCCTAGGTATTTTGGTACTGGATTAAAATTTAACTGATTCAGTTAAAAAGTTAATATGACAGTGTATCGCCTCAAATTCTGCATACACCTCATTGTCAGGTAAAAGGAGGAGATCCCTCTGCATGTTCTTTATTTCCCCTGTCGATTTATTCCCACTCTGATATGCTTCACTAGTTGCATGTGGAAGACTTCACTAAAACTCAAGTGAATGCTCTGAGGTAGAAACACCTTCCTTTTATTTTGCATTTTTTTAATGAGCTAGCACTGTAAAAAGGGATTGAATGGCTTTAAGCCACAAATGCTTGTTTTCCACTTGGGATTTAAGAGTTTATCTTCAGCCTTAGTTAAGAGATCACATTACTGTCTAACAGTGTTCTGCATCAGTTGTTCTCAGTTTTTGAGACCATTTGGCGTTGGAAATGCGTTTACATCCAGACTGTTTGCATTTGCCACCTTCCTGCCCACAGAAAATGAAACCAAATACGAGATTTGAACCTCTTTGCAGAAGTTCAGTCTCGGTGTCAGCCCCTGCACATGTAGGTGCTGTCTGCAGCAGGAGTTGATGCTCACTGTCCTCATGTCTCTCTTGCAGCAATGCGGCTGTGCACAGAGGAATGCCGGGTCCTGGGCCACTCTGACCAGTGCTGGATGCCACCACTGCCCTCTCCCTCCTCCGATTACAGAAGTAACATGTTCATCCCCGGGGAGGAGTTCCAGTCCCCCCAGCAGCACCTGCAGCAGCAGCAGCAGCAGCAGCAAGGCCTCGAGGACGACGCGCAAGCTGCTGACGCCAGTGAGAAGAAGAAGAGCTTTTCAACATTTGGGAAGGACTGCCAGAGTGAGGAGGACTCGGGGGACACCTGCACCTCCTCCCTCCTCTCTGAAATGAGCAGCGTCTTCCAGCGCCTGCTGCCTCCCTCCCTAGATGCCTACACAGAGTGCAACGAGACGGATCGCTCCAACTCGTTGGAGCGCAGGAAAGGACCTTTGCCAGCCAAGACTGTAAATTACCCACCGGCAGTGGCAGCCTGGGCAGCCAGCACACATTTCCAAACCCCTGCCAACAACGGGCCCGCTCTGGGGACTCACTCGAGCGCGCAGCCTTCCTCCAAGTGGCTGCCAGCCATGGAGGAGATCCCGGAGAATTACGAAGAGGATGATTTTGACAACGTGCTCAACCACCTTAGTGATGGCAAACACGAACTCATGGATGCCAGTGAGCTGGTGGCAGAAATCAACAAGCTGCTGCAAGATGTCCGGCAGAACTAACTGTTTCCAAAGCCTCTTTTTCCATATTTATGGAAAACTGGAAGAGGGGGGGGAAAAAGGAAAAAAAAAAAAAAAAAAAAAAGAAAGAACAAAAAAGAGACTGAGGAGAACTGGCATTGCCAATTAGTTGCATTTATCATAAATGTGTCTGTGTATGTTGAATATTAAAATACTGTATTTTCATATGTACACAATGCAAGTGTGATTATCTTTATCTGTATTTTAAAAATACATTTGTACCTTATATTTATGTGTAATTTAACAAATAAATTTTATTTTTGTACACCCACAGCAAGCATGTTTTCCTAAATGTATATAGATGATACTACCCTTGTCATACTTCCAGCATTCCTGCCACACAGGCATGTTTAAAAAAAAAAAAAAGCAAAAAAGGGATATTGTTTTCCCTTATTATTTCTTTTAAATGTTTAAAATACAAATTCAAACCACTGAAAAGTTATGCAAACATTAGTTTCAATAAATGATCCAACACCTTGTTGCAATGTTTTATTCTTATAATAAAGACTTGTCAACTCCCATGAAACGTAAAATGTCCTTTTGATGCCATTGGTCTATAGAGTCATTTTCTCATTTAATTAATGGATTATTGCAGGCTGAGGTCCTCCTGTCTTTGGCAGCTAAGTTTTTTCCCCAGTGAAAAACTTATGGAATTTGGTGAAGGCTCTTCCACTGTGATCTCTGCAAAAAAGAAAAAAAAAAAAATAGGTTTGTTGAGCTGTTGCTTCACTGCAAAGCCAGTTGAAGTCAGTGGTGTATACTTGAAAGACAGCAATAAAATCAACTTTTCTGACCTCAAGCTGAATTCTCAATTTATGTAAATAAAAAAATTGCAAGGCATTGCTTTGTCTTTGTAAATGACACAAAAATAAAAGGAATGTTGCGTCTTCCAGAAAAGCAACTCCATTTTGCCTCTGCAAAGCAGCTATGTTTTTATATTAGATGTATTTTTCCTCTGTTGTAAGTGTGGCTGTCTTGTGTTTGCACAGTAGTTCCGAAGTGTTTGAAGTTCCTAAAAAAGAGCAAATGTATATTGGCTCTTGCTTAATCCAGGCCTTCCATAGTGGGACTTCTCTCTGTCCTGAAAACAGTAATTTGTACAGTGGTGCCATTGCCAATGAGGGTGTGATGTAACTAATATTTCTCAGATAGAAGTCAGTGTGGTCCCTTTAGTAACTTGTTTTCAAGACAAGTTTTGGTTAGCCTCTCAGTAAATGAGATTTTTTTAACAGTAAACAAATGGATTTTACAGTCAAGAAACATGGGTGGGTTTTGGACTCACAGTGCACTTTTCAGGAGAGTGTTATCAAGAGATGGAAAAAACCCTAGTATTTTGGGCTTTCATTCAGAGGTTCAGGTGTGTATTTTTATAGGATACATTCTTTGCTAGAACTGTGAAAAACTTGGAACAAACTTGGGCATAAAAACTGGTTCATACCCTTATTCTGGAGAATGGCACTTGTAAAGTACCTTACAGAATTTTTTTATTTTTTTTTTTTTTTTATGTTAGATGCAGAAAAATCCTGTTTAATGTTACCCCAAGAGTTTTGTTGCACTCCTAATCTTTTATTCTGTCTGTGTGCAAGGAAACTTTAATCTCATTATTGGTTTCACAGTGCTATAGATGTGACACTGAAGATGTGCAGATGTTTGTGGTCATCTGAACAATGGAGAGAGTCTTAACTTGTTTACGCATCAGGAGCTCATTCATAAAGCTATATTGGTTAGAAATACCAGGACCTCAGGTTTGGAGATTAATTGTAGCACCTTTGAGTGCCAACAAGACTTCAGTCTCATTGAGGTGCTCTCTGTTACTGGAAGGGAGAAGTTGTAACACTGCATTTATTAAATACTTCTAAACTTCTTTCCTGTTTTTCCCCTCCCATTAATAGGCTTCAGTGACCCCACAAGCCTCACCTGGGTCCTACTTTCCCACTCCCCCTCACTCCAAGGTCTCAGGAGCTCATTTAAGCTCTGCCTGGGGCAGACAGCTGTTCTACCCTTGTTGGTTGTCTCTTGCTTCTCAGGATGAATCTGGGACTGACTTTATAATTATGTCTCTGACCTGTGTCCAGCTGCTGCTGACAGAAGTCCTTGGATAGGCCCTCACCCTGGTTTGTCACCTTGATGTCCTGAGGGCTGTGAATTGATCTGTTTGCCAGCGCCTGGCTCAACCTGCTGCGTTCAGGTACTGTAGGATTGCACTTTTTCAGTGCAGGTACTGCTTGTGTTGGGGTTACTCTCAGCTCCTGGTCTGTTTCCTGCATGCCTCTTGGTGCTCCCTGATGGTATTTCATGTCCTGTTTTTGTTCTAAGTCTTGACTCTTCATCACAATAAGATCAGGTTGACTCTGAAGGCAGTCAAGATGCTGTAGCATCCTACCAAGTCCTAAAATTCACAAGAGCATAGTTCCTTCTTAGCTAGGTTGTTTTTGTCTCATCTCAGCCTTCATATTTCAGTTTCTCTCTTCTTCAGTATCCAGTTTTTGTCCTATTCTCAAGGTTCCCTCACCTCATTCTTCTTTCCTCTTGGCTCTCTGACTCCAATTCCATTAAAATCTGGCCCATGTACTAATCCTGCACAGCCCATAGATGTGTTTATAGGGTATGTGGTATCCTAATAGTGCTGCCATGACAGAAATTCCCAGTTTCTACCTCTCAAATTGGATCTAGCTAACATATCCTTCAAATCCTCTCTTGCCCTAATTTTTTTGATGTGTAATTGTAATTACAATGTAACTGTAAGCTTCCCTGTATTCCTGAATTCCCCCACACCCAATGCCTTTTGTTGGGTGACTGTATGGAGTGGAAAGGGCTGACTTTTATGGCCACTTCTGTTTTCTCACAGAAGAGGGAGGCTCAGGAGGGCAACTCTGAAGACAAAACTTGTGCCTGCTTAGGCAATATCTGGTTATTTGATTCCAGCCTGGACGCACATGGTGAAGAGTCCAGAGGGATTAGTGGTTCTGTTGAAAATGTACAAGGTGGTAGTTCGCAAATAGCTATGAACTTTGTAAATTATCTTAGTTTTCTGTTGATGTTGATAAAGCATTGCTGTTACAAATCAGCAGCTGAGTATCAAACTGTCCTGCAAGTGGCGTAGATTCCTCCTTCATAAAGGAATGCAGAGAGCATTTATGTTCCTTTCTAGAGTGGGAAATATTAGACACTCAGGCTCAGACTGGTTTGCTCTGGCTACAGACTTACAGGGCAGCCTGATAAGCTCCATTTTCACAGTCAAATCACCCACTAGGGATTATCAACCTGTTTTAAATTTAAAATCCTTAAATCACTTTATGCCCACTGGCCCATGTCACGTGCATAGTCTCAATGTTTTAAAGACCCATTGTTTGCAGAGGGAACTTCCTAGAAAAAATAGATTGCAAAGAGTTACTCTGGTAGCACTAGGCATTCAAATATCATAAAACATTCCTAGAGGGGATTTCTATACCAACACACAGTAATAGTATTTGGTACATGCATTGCTGCAAGAATCTTATGGAAAGAGACTGGCAATAGGACCAGTATCCAGGAGCAAAAATATTTACTTAGATTATATCTGAAATGCATCAGAGTTTGAATTGTATATATTATCAATAGGAAGCTTACTAAAAGATCTATAGATAGATTTTTGTCTCATTTATTGCTCTCTTGATTCAGAGTCCCTCTTTTTCTCAGGCTTCCTTTATAAATAAGGGAAACTATATAGAGATATATATACACATCTATATATATGTGCGCATATTAAAACTCTAGGACCAAATAACTTCTATATCAAGAACAGGGAAAACTGATATCATGCAGATGAAAAAAATATATATTACAAATATGGATTTGCTACATTTTGACAGCTAATATAGAGTTAGAGGTGATGGGGTTAGCTGGTGTAATTTAAGCACCAAAATGAACATCATTATCCTGCTTAAAACACTAGGTTGCTAGCACTTCTATAAATGCTTGCCCATTTTATCCTTTGTGGTATCATAATGGCAGAAAAAGTAATGAAAATCAGGAAATAGTAACTACCAGGATACTGATTATCCTGGGAAGTGTTCAAGGCCTGTTTGGATGGGACTTTAAGCGATGTGGTCTAGTGGAAATTGTCCCTGGCCATGGCAGGGGGGTGGAACAAGATGATCCTTAACCCAAACCGTACTTTGGGCTAGTGCTTCTGGCATTCTTCTACATCTGGAAATATTAAACCTTTTGAAAAAATACAAAGCTTTATTAATGAATGTGCAATACCTACTTTTCTTTATGTTTCATGTGACTTTTTTATATTCAATTCTGAAACGGTTACATTAAAAAATGTAGTGAAGAATGATTAGAGTTGTTTGACCACTAATTTAAGTTGTATTTAATGAGTCACCACTGCATTGCACTTTACTATTAGGTGCACACTAGGATAAACACATTGAGAGGATGTGGCTGTCAGTGATGTCTTTGCTGCATTCTTCACCCTGGTTGTGTTTATAGTTGCTATGTTTAAGAACAGCAGTAGAAAAGCAAACAAAAGTCACCGCAAATTAACCTTTGCAGTTTCCTTTTTTTTTTTCTTTTAAAAAAGGAAAATTTAAACTCATAAAAAATGCCAGAAAATTTAATTTCGTTCTCTGCAATCTGCAGAGAATTCAAGTTGTTTCCAGATATTAGAAGACTTGAAAACCTCCCTTTTTAGCATTGGATTAACATAGCATCTGAACTGAGATCCCTAGGAAACTATGATATACATGTATTTTCTTTCAACAATGCCGGCTAATACACTTTCAGGCACAATTTCTCTCCTTTCTGTATTCCAGGGTCAGACTCTGCCTGCCTACAAAACTCATCACATATTCTGTGATGTAGTTTATATAAATAAAAAAAAAATAAAAAGGAAATGGTAATATCATAACTTCAATCAATGAAAAATATTCATAATTAACAACCCTGTTGTGCTTCACATACTCAGAGCTGTAGAACCATAAATGAGTGAACACTTAAAAAAAATCATATTCTAGTATCAAGTAACATAACTACTGAAGAAACAACCTCTCTGAAGAGACACACAGGAACAGTTTAAACCACACTGTAAAAACTATTTACAATAGAGTTGGTAAATAATACCTTGTTTAATTAAAACTCAGGGGAGACCCTGGAAGAAATGGGTAATAACTGAAGCTGAAATCCGATCAGTGCATGCAGTCACCAACCACTTGCCTGAGTAGCAGTGTGGGAAATACAGTGAGAAATGACCATGCAAACAGTTTTATGGCTTACAGGAAGCATTTAAAGCTTCACTGGGCATCCAGTTTCATTGCATGACTTTGCAATCCATTGTCCAGCTCATTTCAGGGCCTCTGTGCTGCAGAAGTTTGCTTCTCTGAACACACATGCAAGACTGATCTCCAGAGAAAATACAGTGAGAGAAAAGGAGGGGTCCATGCTGTGCCAGGCACTGGAAAGTGATTGTCTGCCTTTCCAAGCAGTCACCCCTCGACTCTCATTTGTTGCTTTTTTTTTATTTTTCCTCTCTGTGGCTAAAAATATGTGGTTTAAACATTAAACAAAGGCAACAGTTTCAATGGGAATATTTGAAATTGTGTGGTAGGCTGGTGGGGTTGGACAAGAAGTTGAAGCTTCCTGTGAAGACAAAGGCATTTGAAGTTGGGCTATGTCATAGCTCTGGTAATAGTAAAAGTCTGTGCTATACCTTCATGTACTTGTATTTTGAGAGGAAGACTTGTCATAAGCTCTTTCCCTGAAGACAGCAAAGATGATGGTGGAGTTTTACTTAAGAAAAAGAAAATTTTAGCTTGAACTGTATTTTTTAACTTTTGCCTTTAATCCAAGTCCAGTGTGCTGCCCTCTCAGACAGGGCTGTGGAGGGTGATCTGGCCCTGTAGACTGGAGATTTAATCCATACTGTCGTTCACCTGTTTTTCTTAGTGGTTGGTTCAGGGCTGACATTCACTGTCAAGCACAAAGTTCTTCTTGTGTATTGCACAGAAAGTAGGTGAGTACTATAGCTCCTGCTGCTTTAAAATATACATGTATTCTTTTGTGCATCCAGTCTTTCACAATTGCTGTGAAAATTAGAAAGAGAGGAAACCTACCTCTGATTTGTTCCATTCAAATAATTCCTTCACTATTTTGTTACTTCTCTCAATGGTTTGAATGCCAATAGCATTAATCTTGCCAAAACATGAAATTATTGGAAATGTTTTTGGGGGAAAAATAAATAGCAGTGGTGGGCAAAGGGACTGAGAAAAACTTTACCTGCTTGGCAAGATTAATTTCCATCCAGTAAGGGAGTATCCTAATGTCAGCATGGAGATTTAAGTAGAAATGAATTATGCCTTAAAGTGTTCTTGCTGCTGTATGTGCAAAATTAGAGTCTCTCATATATGGTACTGTGTTATAATAACTTGTCACAACTTAGTGTCTATCTTTTTAAAAGATAAGATTTCAACAATGATTAGATCTCAGGAGGAGAATTCAGACTATCCAATTACTATTATGTACAGCTAAAATGGCTAAGACAAGGAAAATAAGCAAATTCGATGAGAGAGGATTGTGTTTGTGTCTCCTTTTCACAGGCTCCAGCTGGTCTTTAAATAAAATGGTTTCTCTAAACATAAACAGATTTGTGGCATGTTTAAAAGTGCATTGCTGTAAAACATGGGTGAAATGGAAAGGGAGGCATGTCTGAGCCTGGTAATAATTTTATATGTACAGACGAATCATGGACAGACTCTTCCTATTTAATCCTGGATCAAGTAGTAAGAGAGGCTGCTGCCCTGGAAAAAGCTAATTATGGTCTAATGAGCTGAAGGTTCTGCCTGTGCGTGTGTGTAAAAAAATCCATATCCAAATTAATATAGTACTCTGCAAGAGGAAAAGGAGAGGAACAGGTTAAAAAAATTCCAATTTTCTTGTTAATCAGGCCTCTGCTGTTCCAAGTAATGCCCATTATCTCCAGTATTTGCAAACTGACAGGTAACCTGGTTGGCTTTTATACAAATGATGACAAACAACCTCAGTGGCTTAATGCACCTCTAACAATGATAGACTTTTTTTATTCAAATAAAATGGAAGCATAAGCTTGCTAAATTGGCAGGCTTGAGATCACCTGGGCTTATTTTGACCCATCTGGCTTTCTTAAAGTTGTACAGTAATTAGGTCACCTAACTAGAAAGGACATGCATATTTGCATCTAGGCTAGAGAAGTGTTTGTGGTGAAATGATTTCTTTATAATATTTTCAAAATATCAGTGAGCCATATTATAATCCCTTTATTCATCCTCATGTTTGGATTTTGTTGTTGTTGTGTCTGACCTGACTCTGCAGAAAGTCTTTTAATTTTAATTTTTAAAAATGTTCAGAAAGAGAATGCAATTAGGGCATGTACAGTTTCGGTGGTGCAGTTGGTTGTAGCCGATGACTTTTTGCATTGACATAGTTCTAGTGTCTTAGTAGGAGGCTTATAAACCTTAGTTGTTAATAAGACAACCTGCCTGCACCAGAAAACAAAAATGAGAATTTATTCCTCTTCATCTAAGTTACAGTTCTACTCAGGAATGATGAGAAGGCAGAAAGGGGCTAAATGTTTCCATTCTTGCATCTTTGTATTCACCTGTGTAGGGATTTCAAGAGTACAAGAAAGGACTATCTTAACACACACACATACATATTTTCTAGAACTAGTACACTCCATCATAACTATCTAACAACACACAGCTATAGCTATGTATTAACCCAGATGTATTTTGCATTTTTTGTGAATTTACGTTGTGCTTATCTATCTTAAATTTAACTTTGATGCAAGTGAAGGATTTTATTAATATTCTGAGAATGTTAGCAGCTTCTTCTCTGTTTAATGTTGGCCAAGGTCGTTTTGCAGATTCCACTGTTATCATAGAGGCCTCTGTCTTGGAAGCTGCTTCTGTCTCCTTAGCCTGAAAACCTGCACGGGGTCCAACAGTTGCTGAAAGGCACTTGCACTGCTTTAAAGACCCAACTGATGCTATCACAATCGTGCTTTATGATCTTAAAAAAATCTGTGAAACAAAAATGCAAGTGTAGATGTGTTTGTTGAAGGGCAACCAAAATTCAGGTCTCTGGTGGTTTTCGTCTCACTGTAGCACTTAAGTCAGCAAAGCTGCACATATTTGAGTGCATAACTTCATATGGGAAATAGCAAAGAGATTTATCATTGGAAACATTTGTAAACAACTGAAAACTCGGTGGCTTCCTTCCAGTGTGGGTGGACAGCAGTAACACATTCTGATGCCCTGTATTACTCAAGGGAGATTTCTTCAACATTGTTTACAAAAGTCTACAAGAAACCACTCACAGAATATGCAGCATTTCACGTTAGCTCTGCAGAGAGGCAGTGACAACTTGTCAGCATGTGTAGTTCTCCATTTTTGCATATATTAAATTACCTCATTCCTTCATGCCACGGTGAAACTACTTTCTGGAAAAGGTATGCACGGGTCATTAACTGCAATGCTAAAATACAAGTTTTAGGCAGAAGAGAGCATGTCTTAAAATGTGTCAGCAAGGAAGCAAAAGGATTATTTGGCAATTAAACTAGAATAAAACTTCAAAAGTTTTATTAAGTTAAAATATGATATCCATGAAGATTTTACTCAACTGAAAATCAGGAAAAAAAAAATATCGTACTTATGAATGACTGTAATCTCTGGGGTTCCTAATGCCTTAATTTCTGGTAATTATATAAATTCAAATATAAGAATGAGAATCTGTATGTGGAATACACTTCTGTTTTGCACGTAAATGCAATGATTTTGGTTTTAGATTGAAATATAAACAGATCCTGAAAGAGAAAACACAGGTGTAAAATATTTTTTTTAAATCACTTTATTAAAACATTAAAGGTTAGATATTATGGCAAAAAAATTATACAGGTTTTTGAGTGTTTGAGGTTATTTCATCTATGTAACAACCCATCTTTGGTATCATTGTGATGACTTAAAACTTCTGAAAGACTGATGGTAAGAGTAGGTTTTTAATGGTAGTGCCTCATTGAAAATGAAGCTGCAGTAGAATGGCAAAATATGTATCATCAGTACCAACGTTAATTAGCAGGTGGGAGAAGAATTAGAATAGATACCAGTTCCCTGAACCCAAGAGAAGCCTCCCAAAAGACACTGTTATTTTAGCAACTTATTTTAAAACTGAGCAAAGTGAAAAACACGCTCCTTCATTCCCAATGCTGCTTCTTATCCTGGATTTCCCAGGAAAAAGGAAGAGCAGAGAAGAGACCTGGACAGCTCTGCTCCAAGGTTTAAGTACCTCAGAGAAGGTACTGAGCCTCCTTGGGGGACACTTAGCTCAGCATGGAACATGCCTTTCTGGATAAATCCTCTAGGCCGTGTGCTATGCTGGACCCAGTGATTTGTGACCTGGAAATCTTGTCTGGAGTCTGTTGCCTGGTGGGTCTGAGGCTGATGAGGACTAGGGTGGATTCTTGTGTTGCAGAGCTGATTCAACGAGCCCAGTGGTTCCAGCACAGTGTGTTTACTGCTTGGTTGAGTCCTGGAAAGGCTGGATGTCTGTCAGCACTGGCAGGAGGAGTCCAGATGAAATTGATGCCTCAATCCAAGGTCTGTTGGCTGCATGGGAGGCAGCCAAACATATGGTGACTCTTTGGGCTGGCGGGACAAGAGTGGCTGGCTCATGGGGTATTGCCTCTGGAGAAGGTTTGTGCTCACGCTCTCATTTCCTCTCTGCTGATGTCCAAAAAGATTCATGCCCTCTTTGTGTCCTGGGGCTCTGACTGAGCTGGCCAGGTAGCAAATGATGCTTCTGGAAAAAACCCAGCTTAAAAATTGGGGAGTGAAGGGCGAGCTCTGGCATCTTTTTTAACTGAGCACATTGTCCTCAATAATGGTCTTTTTTCACTGAAAGCAGCAACACTATTATTATCCCTCCATGGAGTCAATAGGCAATAAATGAAAGCCCGTCTGACTTCAGAAATGAAAACTGATTCCTTCATTTTGGAGACAGCTTGCGTTCTCTCCATTCCCCTTGGAACCTGAACACACAAAAACTGCTGCCAAAATTAGGATAATGCTGTGAGGGTATCAGAAACAACTCTCATAAATATCCACAGGAGGTAAACACAAATAAGCATGGGTGCATAGGGAAGTGTCTGTTTGGTCGTGCTGGGGGCAAATCTGAAGTGAGAGAGGAATGTCACCCAGCTGGAGGGTGCATGAGAAAATATTTCAGTTCCAGTTTTTCTCTGGAGAGTTGTTCTGCAGTGTATTCCCAGACAGTTTACAGAAGAGTTACTTATTATACATTACATATGGTTGAAAGAGTGTCTTTGGGCGATTTAGTTAAATGTTGAGCCTGGAACACCTTGTACAAGACCAGTGAAATTAAATAAGATATGATAGATTGCTGCTAATGTTTTCCTTTTTAGAAGTGATATTATATGTTTATTAGAGTTACACAGTGTAGTGGTATCTTCCCATAAAGCACACTTTGAAGAAATTATACCTAAAAGGAAAAATAAAGGATAGACAGAAGTATCTGTCCAAGTACCTATAGATATGAACCTTTTTAGTGGAGGACTTTGGAGACAACATAATTACCCTTGCTTTTTTACCTCATGCTTTAAAATACTTATTTCAGAAGAGATTATTGATGAGAGATGCAGCATAATTATAATTATTTTTGCTGTCTTACTGCAACCTACCTGGGAGGATGGTGGTCTGGTCCTGACACTGGAGGGTCTCCTTGCCCCTCCTAGTGTTTCTCTCCATAGCTTTAGCAGTTCACAGAAATTAATCTGTGACCCATGAGACATTTAATCACACTGAGAAATTCTCAGGTGAACCCTTAGTAAAATAAGTAATTTAAGTATTTAGAAAAATGGCATTTATTAAGCTTAATTTAGCAAGCTTACTGAGGCACAATTTGCTGGGGTCTCCTAGAGCTCCAGGATCAGTTAATGTGCAACTCACTCCAGCCAGCACTGGCTGCTAGGTTGAATCACTCAATATTTACGGTTGTTTAATCTACTGGGCAAATAACCTAGAATACATATTGCTAGGACTCAAATTCATTTTGTAACACAACATGAAATTCAGGAAAATGCTTATGTTCAATCTGTTTAGACTGCTCTATAAATTATTTTCAATGTGTTTTCTTGCTATGGAACTGGGTTTTTTTCTTTGCTTTCATTACATTTTAAGGAGATCAATGTATGTTAAATACCAAAAACAAAATCAGAAAAACTCATATCCCAGGTGAATTGAATTGGCTGGAGGAAAAACAAACTATGACTGAATACAAAAGTGTTTATGGAGGTTTTCATGAAGTGAATATCAATCCTATGAACTACTCTGGATGTTTTCTTAACTTTACAAACTATTTTTTTTGATATAGTTACTTTGAGAGACACTCAGTGAGGGAATACACTGGGTATTTAAACACGAGTGTATGGAGAAGGGTACTAATCTGATTTGAAACAAAACAAAAATCAGACCACTGACCAAAGTTGTTTTGTAAAAAGATATCTCTAATCAGCTACAGCCAAATATATCAGAAAATACAATAGGTTCTTTGGTTGTGGTGGTTAACACCAGAAGATATGAAAATTTCATTCTTGCCCTTTCAGAAGGGCATATACATTATATATATATATATGTATATATATCTCTCAGTGACTTCAAGTGGCAGGGGGAGAAATAGCATCCAAACTAGAGATAAAATAAGAATGTTTTTAATTCTATTCATCAATATCAAACAAACCCAGGTATTAATGTATGAACAAGAAGCCTTCTACACCAAACCATACTTGAAATGAGATGAGGACTTTCAACAATGAGTTGTCTCAGCCAGGAGATTAACTAGTCCTGTCATATGAATGCAAACCTCTGTTGTACAAAGACACAACACAATTTAAGGCAGCTTAGGCTAGGCAGCATCACTGCTAATGGAAAGAAACTGTAGCAATTTTCATTCAAACTTCTGCTTATTAATGAAGAAATTTGGTATTTTTGGACTGGCATTTACTAGCAAAAGCTTGCCAAATGCAGCATAACCCAGCAGTTTGAACTCCAGGGTGGACAAATGTTTGATTTAAAAAAAAAAAAAAAGGTATTTTCTAAAAGAGGGCAGATTCTATAATAGCTTAAAGAAAATAATGCCTTTATCTTTGAGAGTTAAGTGCTGTAAGACTGTCTCTTGACTGGTTTGATGACAGAATAGTTTTGGGTTTTTTTTCTCCTGGGTAGTGAAAATGCTTAGTAATTTTGAACAATGAGCATATGCTTAACTTTTCACATATCTGGGTTTTGGTTCCCTGCTTTTCTCTATTCTGTGATCAACTGCTGTTTATAAGAAGTTATCTGATCCCTAATCCAGGAAATGCATATATTAAATGTCCCATGTCCCATCTATAGTAGTAAAAGCAAAGGTTGAGAGACAATGAGTGGAATGTGTCCCAGATCTAATTCAAGATGGACTTTAACAAAGAAATGGTATCTGGTTTACCGAGCATGAAACCTGATCTCCAAAACACTACAAATGGAAAAATCCACATCTTTGTGCTGCTTCCACACTTGAGTTTGTTTTCAAACAAACCGTTTTGAACAGAGAGCAGAGCACAACTCTTCACAGAGGATTTCTAACAAGCATCACGGAGCAGGATCACGAGTAACAGCCTTAGCAACTGGCCATTATAAGAAATTGGTTGAAGGCTAAGGGAACATGAGAGAGAATGTAATATCCCCACAGTATGTCCTGTATTTTTCTGTGTTACAGTAATTTTGTTTTCTCAGTGTGTGTTTGCTTAGCCTGGAGGCTATTGGGAACTGAAATGACGAGTAATAAAGATGCATTTTTAAATGTAAATGTAGGCTTCAGTTTAAATTGGGATTTCAGGACTTTCAAGAAAGTTTGGTAAGAAGCAGGAGCTTGGAGGAATTGCAGGACTGCAAGAGGCAGTAAAATGAGCAGTACAGTCATTTAAAAGAAAACAAACAGGAAAAAAAATGAAAAATGCCAGAAGTGGGGGACCTAAGTAAAAGAGCAGAACACTGCTTTTAGTCCAGAAACTCTCAAGGAGCTCTGTGTAAACGGCTCATCCAGTTCCTGCAAAACATAACAGGATGGAAATTAGAGAAAGAAAATAATTATATTATGCAGGCCATTTTCCAGTGCTAGCAGAGAAGGAAAGAAGTGGAAAGTACATCTTGTGTCACTCTCATGTCCCCCCTGGCTATATTTGGAAATGACATGAATGAACTCTGGAGGGAGCCTCACCCCGTCAACTCTGGCCAGAGGCAGTTTAACAGCATGTGAGATGATGGGAACTGGGAGGGAAAGAAAATTTTGGGGGAGACTCATAAAGATGAGAAACCCCTTTACTTTGTGACTTCGAGTGCTCTTATTGAATTTATTGGCATAGGAAGTGACCAAATGCTCCAATAATAATCTGTTTTGCTGTAAGAGCTGTTCTCTTTTTGTGCCCATGCACCAAACCCTTCTCTTCTGCCTTCCTCCCTGGGGCTGTAGTGTTCCCATGCTGGAGGTGTGCCTGTGGGGCCCTGAATAATTTCTAACAGGCAGAATATCCTCCAAGAGGATACTTGATTGCAATTTGGAAATTTCGCAAATACATAATAATAAAAAAGATGGTACTTGAGCTCTTCTGACTTAGCAGTCAGAAAATTATCAAAGCGTTATCAGAGTTTCATTGAAAAGGGGAAAAGTCCCTTTGACTCACCTTGGACAGCTGACAGCTAAAAATAACAGAATTTTAAACTAAATAAGAGCTGTCTCTCTGTCTCCCTTTGTTTGTTGTTCAGCTCTACGCTCTATTTTTATTCTGGTTTTGAAGTTAAATTCCTGTAAATGCTGCCACCAAAGCCAGGTCACATGTGTAGCAATTCAAGACTTGGTAATTTTGTGAGCCTTTTTCAGTCACTCAACTTACAGGCTTAACTATGGATGCCAGAAAAGAATCAAAGTGGTTTTTCTTATTCCTGTTAAATTTCTTTTTTTTTTTCTTTTTTTTTTTGGTGAGTAGTTTTTCTGTTTTGTTTTTTTTTTGTTTTTTTGGTTTTTTTTTTTGTTTTTGTGTTTTTTGCTTTTTTTGTTTTTTTGTTTCTTTCTTTTTTTTTTTTTTAAATTGCATATGTTAAAATATATTGGCAGATTACTCAGAAAGCACCTGACTGGGGTTTTGGCTTTTTAACTTTTTGCAACCACAGTTATGCTTATACTCTCCATCTCTCTGCTGAAGGTCTTTGCTGATGTGACAATTTAAAATGTAGTCCCAAGCAGTGAGAGTCAGTTATTGTAAATAACATGGGGTAAGCCTGCTTGAGTAGAACAAAGAAACAGCCATAAAAAGTATTTAAAACTGTAAGTTATTTACTGTAGGATGTGAAATATCTGAAGTGAACTAGTTAGCAGCTTTAAAGATTAAGGAAACCTTTTTTTATTGGTATGTTTTGGGGTTTGGGGCTGTTTGTTTTTTTGAAAAACAAATAAATACTCCAGCATCTTGAAATGTGACATGGTGAGTGTTAAGGAAGCCAAAGTATGCTGGAGTCTTTTATTGGCAAAACTAGTTTACTCTTTTCCAAGACTCTGGACAGCAAATGTTTTTGTAATTGTTACCATATGACATCTGCAAGCTCTGAGTCACCAGTTTATGAGGTAACGTGGGTCTGATCTTTGTGGTGTCAAAATGGCTGTGCCCTTTGAAGTTATACTAGCTGAGCAGATTTCTATCAGCTTCAATATCTGGCCAAACTGATGATTGCTGAGTTTTGGAGAAGGCTTGCCTTTGATCTCAAGTACTTTTGAATGAAAGGACAACTCAGTGCATTACTTAAGGTTTTATATTCTACCAGCACTTTCCTGTTAGCTAGAAGAGGTAGAATGAGGTGATCTTTAAGGTCCCTTCCAACCCAAGCCATTCTGTGATCCCAAAGGAGGTTTGTATTGGTGTCTGAAGTAGCTTGTTTCTAGTAATTTGATGGAGAAGTCTGGATCACCTTCTTGACCCCAAGACAAGAGTAGCCTTTCCCCTGAGCACTGATGAGCAGAAAGGGAAAGAATATAATCAAAACTGATATGGTGTGAGCTGTATCAGATAAATGAGAGTGGTGTGGTTTAAGCTGGAAGGAAGCTAAACAACACAAGTGCTTGTTCACTTCCCACTGACCCCCAGTGAGAGGCAGGGAAATAAGGTAAATTTTGTGTGCTGCCATAAATAATGGGGACAATAATAGCCATGCCAATAATAATGATAAAAGAATTAGAATATACAAAATAAATGACAGCCAGTGCAATTACTCACCACCCACTGACTGACACCCAACCAGTTCCCAAGCAATGGCTCCTGGCCAGCTTTCCTCCTTCTTTATGGTATGAACGTCATGTGGTATGCAACATCCCTTTGGTCAGTTTGGGTCACTTGTACTAGCTGTGTCTCCTTCCAGCTTCTTCTGCTTTTGCTGCCTTCTCACTGCTCTGGTGGGGTGAGGAGCTGAAAAGTCCTTGACTTAGTGTAAACACTGTTCAGACACAACTAAGCATCAGTGTGTTATCAGTATTATTCTCATTCCAAATCCAAAACACAGCACTGTACCAGCTACTAGGAAAGAGATTAACTATCCCGGCCAAAACCAGGACAGACTGTTTAACCTAAGGGGGGTAAAAAAAAACCCCCAAAATAAAACTAACCAGAAGGGAATCCCAACTCTATATACAGAGAATACAATTGTCATTAAAATAAATGTGAGTAGCTTAATGGAAATAGCAATTTAATATCTAGATTAAAATGTTCTAAAAAAGAAAATTCATATTGTGGGTTATTTTTGTCTTGTAGTCTGGTTCTGGTAAAGCCACTTTAGTACTTTAAGGAGAGAAGAGGTCTTGGAAAATAGGGGAGGATGGGTGTAAATATTTTCACAGACACACATTTTGTTTGGCATTTGCCTACTTCTGTGCAACAAACCCATTGGCAATCTTTTGGGAGAAAAAAGAACAGGTATATAAACCTGACATGATTTGATACTAAGTAATTTAAAGGTCATTAAAATAAATGCTAATCATCTATCACTTTTTCTTTGTATTACTTCATAATTCTATCTTCCTTTATTTTTTGGGAAGTAAGGAGAATGTTTTTAGCCTGCAAAATGAATTGGAATTGTTAACTACTAAATTAGAAATTCAACCCACTAAGTATTGTGGTTTCAGTCTAGTGTTTTTGAATATTCAACTCCAAGTCACCAAATTAGATTTAACTGTTTACTACCAAATCATGTCAGGTTTATATACCTGTTCTTTTTTCTCCCAAAAGATTGCCAATGGGTTTGTTGCAGAAGTAGACAAAGACCAAACAAAATGAAAACAAAATAGACTATATGGCAGAGAAATGTATAGATATGAATCAAGCTAATAAAAGACCGATACTCACCATCATATAAATTGGAAAATATTTTAAGTAAATGCAAGATAAGCAGAAACTGGCAAGCAAGTTGGGGAAAAATATGAATGGTATACATTTTTGTTATGCTTCTTTTCATAGGCAGTGACACACATACCACTTTCTCTTAGTGGGAATGTGTTCTGATAGAACTGAAAATAGAACGTGAGAGAGAATTAAATGGCCTACATATACATTTTTGTCATTTAGTGTTTGTCAGTGCTCTGTAACATCAAAGTATGGAATTCAGTGAGATACAGAAATATTTTTCCAGTGAAAAAAAAATTATAGTCTAAATTTCAAAACACTTTTAATTACAAAAGCTGTTGGAATTTTGTTATATTTTTGTAATATTTCCTTTAATAAGTAGCAAATTGCATTATTGGTGTGTTTTTTCTTATAAAAACCTGTAAATTTGCCCAAACATATTATTTTAATATTTTGAAACAAAATATGAAGTTAAAGCAGAATAGCTAAAGTTTGTTTTTTTTTATTTGTGATATATGCCCAAAAATACTTTTTTTCTAGGAAATGAAATGCAATTTCTTTTCATCATTAAATACAGTGGAATATAGTGTCATGTAATAAAAATGATGCCTCCATATTAATTATTTTTTAAAATATACTCACTGTGTTTAATGTCTGTTATCTTCTTACTTTTCACAATGATCGTTGGACTCAGTGATCTCAGAGGTCTTTTCCAACCTAAATAAACATTTCTAAAAATGTGTCTGTGCTTTCTGACATAATGATAACATGCTTATGGCAGTAAGTTCTACTTCTTGATTATATATTGTTTGAGGAGTAATTTTAGTAGTTCTTAGAGAGGTATAATAGCATTTGAAAGAGAAATCATCGTTTCAGTATTTTATTTTTTTTAAATTGGAAGACCACCATTCTTTAGACAAGTGTGAATATAAATAAAAGAAAATTTATGTACAAATCATTAATCACTATTAATTACTGGAAAAGATTGCTCTTTTATTCTCATCTTTTTTAATCTCAGTAGTGATAGATTAAGTAACTAATCAAGTTATGGAGTTACTAAAAATATATTTTTATTTCTATCTTGTGTAGTGCAATTAGTTCCAGTCTTGTAACTAGTAAATACATTATATAGGGGCAAGATTTATACCTTGCCATTAAAGATAGGAATAGCTGTTCAATGTAACTTTCAAAAGGAGCTTTTCACTCAGGATGGAACATGTGTTATACAGAGGGATTAAAATTTCAAATCTGTTTTAGTACATTAGTCAAGTTAAACAGTAATTCACCCACATACACTTATTCCTTACTATTACCAAAGGTTGTTTTAATCTTGTATTGCAATGTTAATGCCTCTAAACCCTTCAGGTTAGGAGTGTACTTGTACTAGCAGCTTTTAGGAATACATATAAGAACTTCAGGCAATCATTCTGGTAGTGATGATTCAATTGAATTTTCTTATAACTTTGGTTTGAGCAAACTATCAAGGCTACTTGACAGTTAGGAGGAGGTAAATTTCTGACCATCTGAGGGTGTTTATGAGCTACTGACATTCTCCATAAGCCTTGCACGCTCATGCAGGTTTAATCCTGTTCAGGCTACAATCTAAAGATGACCAAACAACATCTGCAAACTCTCTGCTGCCCCTTCCATATTCATCAGCATGTAAACAGAACTCATGAAATGATACTAGAGGGATGTGAGCTACAATTAATCTGTCTTCACAAAGGCAATTTACAAAGTATTGCTGCTAATTCACCATCCCTTTTTAAACATGGATGTTGAAGCTGGCCTTACAACTTATCTAGGCATCAAACAGCCTTGAGCAACAAGGGAGGACCCCACTGTAAAAAAGAAAATAGCATCCCCAAAAGTCTGAGAAACTTGAGGGAGAACCTGTCACTCATCACTGTTTTCAGTATAGATCTTCACAAATGGTGCTAAATACAGCAAGCTTGACATGCATTTTAAACTGCAAATTAAGACCAGAGTTTCTGGCCTTATTTGACTATTCATGTGGGTTATATCCTTCTGATTCCATAATGGAGTAATAACTAGACTAATGTGGGTGCAACTGTGTCTGGTTTTCATTAAAAGAGGGATGATCCTGGTCATGACAACTACATTACGTACTACCTATCAGTTGAGACAGAGCCTCTTAAAAGTAAGCCACCTGTCCACTTAAATATGCTTGAATCAAACTCAGCATTTATAATACATTTAGAAACCAGTGAATATTTGTATTGGTCTGTGAGGCTTAAAAAGAAGGAAAAAAACCCCAAACCAGCAACCAAACACTATCTTGAGTAAGTAAATGTTCACAGCCTCCTCTTCTTTCCTAGACCGGCTTTTTTTTGGTGTGTTTTCTCTGGTGTCTCATGAGCTGTTCAGTATTTGCAGTTTTTAGTGATTATGAGAATATGTGGGGACTAAATCTTTAGCTTGGAGGCAATATTGTTTGTTATATTTTTGTGTTTCTGCGGTGTCTAGCTGTCCAACTGTGAACTGAAATCCCACTGTGGAAAGAGCAATACAAACAAATGATAAAAATAAACTCTTGCCACATCGTGCTACTGGGTAGGAAACGGATGGAAACAAATAGTCTTTGGACCAAGGGTAGTGAGGACAAAAGGCAGCTCTAGCTAGGAATGATGAGGATTGCAACCCATCTGTGCATATTTACAACGTCTTCAAGACTGAGTTATGTAGATTTACACTGACATATTCCCCAGTTTATTTGCAATTTTGCTTCATACTCACCTTCAGTTCACCCCAGTAGTGCCCATATGTTAGCATTTTGGTATATGTGAGTCAGACTTCAGCCCTGCATGTTCAGTTATGTGTGAAATTGTTGGAGGTAACAAATGATGGAAAGATTTGACATTTTGATACAAGGTAACTGAGAATCTATCAATACCAGAAATACTCATGAGTAAGACAGAGTTCTCATGGGAAAGAGAAATCTGAGCATTGTCCATGGCAGGCTAACTGGAAAAAATTGACCTGAAATTCAAAATGAGAATGTTTAATTTTACTCCCACAAGTGATGTGTGTGTTGTCCAGAGCTAAGGCATTTGCTAACAGTGCATGTCAAAAGGTTTAGTTGCTTGAACTTTTTCTTATGCCAAGAAAATCACCTCTACTCAGGACAATGCAACCACTTGTAGGTTGCTCTATAAACCAGATTCTGATAATGTGCCTCGTTACGAAAATCATTGCAATGCTGTGGAAGATGAATGCAAAGAAATATTGTTGTATTACTTATTAATTTCTGTTTATTGTATTATGCCTAGACTAACACCTGATGGCCTCGCAACAAGAATGTTAAACAGGTGATCACAAACAGGGATATAGCAAATTTGAATTAGACTTTTAATTCTTAGTAAACTTGGTCAAGCTTTTCTGAAGAGACTGTTAATCAAAATGTTGCAATTACCTTATGATTTGAACATCCAAAATATTATTGAGTGTAACTACTCTTCCAGAGAGAAAAGTTAATGAATTTTCAGCTAACATCCTCAGTAGCTAAATCTTTGCCCTGACTAATGACTTATATCATCTTTCTCCAAGCAAATTATTGGAAGCAGTTCATTTTCAATGCTTGCACAAACTGTGGCCCTGAAATATTTGAAAAAAATTAGGGTTTCAAGGCTCGATACTGCAAGCACACATGGAATTTTCTTGGCATGGAATAACTTTGTTGGTATGAGAAAAACTGAGATGAAATTTGGTAGGAAGGCAACATGAATGCCAGTGCTGATGACAATACCTAGGATTTAAGTAGACAGTATGTTTATTTTATAAGTATAATAATAATAACTCTTAAATTATTATAGGGCCAAAAATAACATGTGTTTGGAAAATTGGAATCTAAATTACTTGCAAGAAGCCCCCCAATTTTTNTTTTAATGAAACTATGGTGACCTTTATATAATAGTTAAAGTTCCTTTGGACTTCATGGAATAGTTTAAAGGGTTAAATTCCAAAGGTGCATAAACTTTTATGGAAAGTGAGAGCATCAGCCTACCTTTAAAATAAGAAATAGTGCTCTCATTTCATATGGAACTAAGTCATAAGATGTATCCAGATTTCCTTTTTTTTTAAACAAAGAGGCCAAGTTTTATGTCTGGAAACAGCAGTATGAATGATCACAATCAGGTACAATGAATTTCTCAAAAAGTTTTTAAAAAGTTGTCCTCAGGCAATCTGTCCTAATGATGTGTATCTGAATATGGGTGTTACTTTTATTAATATGTTTTTTTTAACGTATATGAAAAGAGAAAATAATCAATTCCTTAGTAAAGCTGGTGAAATACTGTCATTTTTGAGTAGTGAGGTACTAGACATGAAAAACTGTGTGAAAATACAGGAGGGGAAGCACTTTCCCTTTTTTTTCCTTTTTTTTTTTTTTTTTTCTCTCTTTCTTACCTGCTTTATGGTTTGTAAATGATAAATGAAATTTACTGGCAAAACCCTGCAGTAATATTTCAAATTATGTTACAGAATACACTGTAAAAGTATTGAGTTATAGCAGAACCAAAGAAAAAGGCCCTATTTTTTATTTTTTTTTTCTTTCTAGAAAAGTGTGCTGCATTAGAACATTCGTCTACCACTGTTCCAATATTAGAGGATGCCACAATGCTTCAACTTTAAATTAAATCTCAGCATTAGAGTATAAGTCTGGGTGTTGGTGATTGCCCCCCGTCAGCTCATGGGACAATGTGGGAGAGAGGAGCTGGAGTGGCACATCTCTCTTCTAACACTGAGCCCCCTTGTCCCGACCCAGGCTAGAAAATTTGCATGGACATGTTTTTATGACGTTTTATTTGTTGCTGTTGTTGAATGATGAAAACCAAGATGAAAAAACCATTACCCTAAACCAGGGCCGTGTAGTGTCTACAGTGTCCTTTAAGCCCTTTAAAGCGGGATCCTTTTGTCAGCTCGGGTGAGTGGCGGCTCTTTAACATTCTGAACCTGCTGTGGCTGCTGGGGCAGTTCATCACCAAAGAATGGAAAAGGGCCCCTGGCATATT
>VXAU01002192.1:275043-304105 GCA_013399695.1 Formicarius rufipectus | reverse complement strand
TTTTTTTTTTTTTTTTGTCTGGAGATGAGGAAATTAGAAATTCTGCTTATTTGCTATTCTGATTTTGATACTCTAATAGTCATGATAGCCTCATAGCCTCTGGAAAATACTAGTAGTTTTTCCATGAAATTTGTGTTAGAGTAGATTTAGCCTGAAGGCAATTTTGACTACTGTATCTGGTTTAAGTACCCTGGGAACATCTCTTTTATGGGATGTGTGGAAGATAGGCATAGAGTTACAGAAATGAGTTATGGATCTTTGAAGGGGAAAGTTCATACTGTGAAAGATATCTGCATTGAAAAACAAGCTGTTAATGCAAAGGATGAAATTCTTTACGTAAGAAAAGTGCCAGTAAAAAACCACTAAGGAATCTGAGTTGGTAAAGGTTAATTTTAAAAACAGAATCTTGAGGAATCATAGACTGAGAAGAAAAAATAATTGCTGTTTAATCCCACCAGAAGATCCTATTTTCCCCCTTCTTACTTGTGTTCTTATTACTGCTTTCATAATAATCTGACTTACACTATATAAGCCAAGGAGTTCAAAATAGGCTTTCAAATCTATAGCATGCAAGGTCCCATTATTATAAAGCACAGTGCATTCACAGGGTTCATATTCATGAAGACCAGGCTTTTGAGTGCATTGTGTCAAATCTTGAATAAAACCATGCCACATCACAATGCGTTTAAGAAGTATTTTTATTTATATAACAGGCTACAGGAATCACAGATTCATAGAATGTTAAGGGGTTGGAATGGACATTAAAGTTCATTCAGACCCAATCCCCTATGCTGTGGGCAGGGACACCTCCCACTAGAGAGGTTGCTTAAGGCCTTATCCAACCTGACTTTGTACAATGCCAGCATTGGATCATCTACAACCTCCCTGGACAACCTGTTCCAGTGTCTCATCACCCTAACAGTAAAGAACTTCTTCCTAATAGCCAGCTAAATCTCTTCTCTTTCAATTTGTACCCATTATTTTAGACTGTCGAGTCCAAGGTCTGCTCTCCTGATGCCCAAGGCAGTGACCTCCTCATGGCCCTGCAGATCTCAAACTCCATCATCTTGTGGTCCCTATAGCCAAGATTACCTTGGAGCATTACATTCCCCACCAGCTCCTCCCTGTTGGTGAGCACAAGTAACTGTTACGCAGAATATCACAAGGGAATGATGAGCACAATAAGAACGATGCTAAAGCTTGACATTTATGGCAATGGGTGAATTTCTGCTCATTTAATTTCTCTGTGGTACCAAATAGTCCCTTTTTGTAACTGTTCTAGTTCCATATGCTCCAGAACTGCCTTGGCTATGACCATCTTTGCATACATCTGCCAGTGCAAGCAAGCCATGGGGCTTACTACTGACTAAACAAGAATGTCAGGAAGAAGGAAAATCTGCAATCAACTTTTTCCTGTGTATTGCCCTTCAGGATATTTTAAATGGCATCTCCCATCTTCTGTAATTAGAGCCAAAGCAACCTGAATTGTTTCACGTCCAGCTGAAATTCAGTCTGGTAAGGTCCTTTCTGTATTGCACCAAGTTGTAGTTCACACATTTTGTTTCCAAATTGGAGGTAGCCATAGGTCTCCTTGCTTTACTCTCTTCTTTCTGCCTAACCTGTGTTAGTTGCTGAGCAGTGAGTCCTCTGGACTTTGCTTAGAAATACAGTAAAAGGAAGGTTTACTCTTCATGGTTTATGCTTTCCATAGCTTAAATACTACATGAGCTACAACCAAATGAGTTTTACTATCTTTATTTTAGATATGAGCAATAAATGATCTGTCAGAATTCCCTAAAGTATTTCTTTAAATGATTCTCCTCAATTAGTGTAACAACTTCACTGATTTTTCTGGATAGCAAAACTAAAAAATATTAAAATAAAGAACCTAAGCAAAGCAACAAATAAGTAAATAAAGACAGTCTGAGATATTTCTTGATGCATACCAGTCAATAGGAATAATTTATTCTTGTAATTATATTTATTGAATTTTACTCCTTTTAGTAAAGAAATTATCAACAGTCAGCAGTGATAATCTCTGCACTTCATGTGTAGAAATATTACAACAAATAATGAAGGGAAGTTGATGTACTGGCAGATTTTGTTTGAAGTTCCTCCTGTGTGAATATCCTCAAGCTGGCCCAATACAATAAAACTGAACTGAAGGAATTTCCTAAAATAGGAATTTAATGTTAATTTAATCGTGATCTCTGCAACTGACCAGAAGGTCATCACTTACTGCACAACAACAGAACGCGTTTACAGGAGAGGTGGAAAATGTGAACTAACCCATAAAAAATATCCATAACCTAGAAAAAGAATAAGGCATCAATTTTAAATGTGACACAGCAAGAACAAAGCATACCCAGCATATGGCACTCGCCCCTCTGTCTTTGACTGTGTAGAGAGAGAAAAAGGAGGATTGCCACCCTTTTCAGCAAAGCACTCTACCTGGGTCCTATGTGCCCCAAATCAACATACCAAAACTTCCCTTTTTGTCCAAGGAATAAAGCACATGCAGCGTGCTATGGCAGTGCTATGAAAGAGCCCTCACATCCTCCCTCCAAGTAGCTTCATGTAAATCTGAGCCCAGGGTACTGTGAATTTAGCCTAAACTCTGAGCTTTTATTGCATACTGAACCTGGTGACATTTGGGAAAAATGCAATGTCATATTCAGCCACTGTGCATTGATAGAAACTGATAGGCATGCATTAGTCTTGACAGCAAGTGCTGAATAACTGAAAGCTGTGTACAAAAAAGTTGAATCCTTGCCATAGATTAAATAGATACTCTGCATGGATTGATAGGTACAGAGATTTTCTTTTGGAGGGACAAAAAAGAACAACAAAAAGGTGGCTTACCCAAGAACCGTATGCGGCATGAATTCATGACAGAAGCCAGCTTAAAGTGAAAAAATAAAACCCCAACACACAACTTTGAAAGTTCCCATGTTTGTACATGTCAAATCCTGACATCTTTCCCTTGAAAGGTTGATTCGTTTTATAATACATTTCTGCACAATGTCTCTGCACTTTTAGGAATACTGATGAGGCATCTGAGAGTTAAAGAAAAAGCTCTTGCAGTGGGACTGCAAATATTTTTCACATTATTTTTACTTGTGAGAAGGAAAGATGGGCTAATGCTACTAAAAAAAATATAGCTAAGTATAGAAATAAACGGCAATTTTGATTTAATAAAGACAAATTATGACCTGATTGAAATCAATACATGAAAAAATGTGACATTTTTGAAGCATTGGCTTGCTCCCTGGGTGCAGTGGAACCTGCAGGGAGAGGGAACAGTCCTCCCATGGCAGAACAATAGCTGTGCAAATCTTTGATCCTTCCCACCATCTTCTTTTGAAGAGTGATGTGGAAAGCACACTACCCTCAAACTTGAAGGCTTCTTCTCTTCCAAAATGTCCAGAAACTACATTTTTTGTTGTTCCACTTGTGCATGTTGAATTGATGACAAAACATTTTTCTCACTTTTAATAAGTTTGTGTTTGTTTTGTTGCAGACACCTTTTCTGACCTTGAACCCTCTGTCACTGTAAACAGCTGCAAAGTCACACTGAGCTGAAATCTCCCACATAGCTGATGGTATAAGGGGCACAAGGCAGCTGGGAGATGAAAAATGTAACATGGTACTCTTAGCAGTGTATCCTCAAAGGAAGTGTCAGCTTCTGTGTTGACTGATGCCTTCATAACTGAAGTAAAAAGGAAGCACAAGGAGAAAGGTGTAGAGAACAAATAGAGGGGAGTCCTACATGGTTCATGTGTGTATACAGCAAGCTCCTGATCTGTCTGCAGAGCCATTGACCAGTGACCAGCAGTGCTTGGTCCCAGGCTCTGGGTGAAACAGTGCTCCTGAAAAGCTCTCTGGGAACTCTTCCTCTGGGTGTGCAGAGAGATGCTGAGCCTCTGAATTGTGGAGTGGAAGGAACATAATGTGTGATGGTCTGCAAACCATCTGTGGGACATTCACTCGTGGTCCTCACAGAGCTGATTGATTACATGATATCACTTGCTTTTGTTTCTAACTGAGAAAAATAAAAGGAACGAAAAGGAATAAATAATGAAAGGCATAAAAGTGAACAGACAGCCAAAAAACATAAACACATGCTGCACTATCATACTGAGAAACATCCTCATTAAACATATTGCTACATATTTTTATGCACTGTGAATTCGGCCCATTATATATATAATAAAAATTTTATTTCCCAGATATGGAGTTGCTGTAACTGCCATGACATCACCACACTGTTACAGTTCCCAGGTGTTTTAAATAGTGACTATAGGTTTGTGAAGCACGAGAATGAATCACATGAAATAAAAGGGGTTATACCAGGAACAGGCCTGCAGCTTGCCTGCAGCAACAGCCAGGCTCCAATACAGAGGTTAATATTTTGGGAGGGGCTCTTTCTGCCTGGAAAGATCTCCTGGGTTGGAAATAGTCTGGATCACATCTATTACAGAGTGTTATGAGTGGAAAGGGACCCACATGGGTCACTGAAGTCCAGCTCCCGGCTCTTCACAGGACAATCCCAAGATAAATAAGCCCCAAACAAGCCTCAGGCAAAACACTACAATGACATCCCACATGTCCTCACACACCACCTGGTCTCCCAGCACTGACCATGGGGTCTAGATCCAAAATTAAACCAAACTATGGAGCTGTGGCTCTTCTAGCTCACAGCATCATCAAGGAAGGACAGGACAAGTGTTACCCACTTGTTCTGTTATCCTGTTATGTCTTTCAGGTACAGCTGAGATGAATATACACTGATGTACAGTTTTAATTTAACTGTATATTCTTAATTGACTTTGTATTTGTAATTACAACTCTGAATCTTAATAGAGATATTTTTGGTAACAAACTATTTTCTTTCCTGAAGAAAGATCCCTAAAATATGCAAAAATCAGTACCCTTATTAATTTGACAATGAAGGATGTATAATTAAAGATAGTTTGCATTTCTATTTCATTGTTATTATTATTTGTTCATCTTGAGAGCTAATCTAACCCCCAAAGCTGCCACAGAACTTCACTTCTTTTATGTATTTTGTTTGTATTCAATTAGATATATATGACATATAACAGCTACAGGATTTGTAAGTCAATTATTTCTTTAAAATTAAATTCATATTTTACTTCAAATTTGAAAGAAATTAAAATTAAGTCAAGAGTCAGATGACTATTTTAATTTTATTGTTGTTTTTAATTAAAACTGTGTAATCTTTTCTGTTTTCCAAAGCCAAGGGGGTTAATATTCTGTACTTATCAGTCTTTATGAATTCCATTTCTAATAAAGGTCTAGGATATACAGATCTACTTAATTCTGGAGCATGAAGTTCTGTTTGAACTGTCTGAAATGGTGTTTTCACTCCATGGAATATTGAATAGGCAAAAGAGGTTGCTAATCCTCATTAGAAGTAACTTGTTAATTTAAAAATAATATATTGTCAAGCTGAACCATTGCACTTGAAGACACATGTGAAAAAGGGGATTTGTACTGAAACCCCAGCCTATAGATTGTGCTATGAGTTGTACTAACATTTTGAAGTATATGGAAATAAAAGTTTAAAGCTGGAGTCAACAAAACTGAACTAGATTTCGGTATCTCTGACATTTCAAGGTGTCACTGTGCTTTCTAGATACAATTGTGATTTAAGAAGAATCAATGTTGAAACTGGTTGTGATGAACCTTGCAACACATTAATGCCAGCAAGTAGCTATGATCATTCCTCAGAACATGTGAAAGCTGGAAAAGGTTTGGGTTAGTAAAAATATTGGAATTTATTTACCTAATAGGTATACCTTAGAAATTCATATTTATTGAAGATGTTATAAGTATAGGAAAGTATAGTATTGATTGCTTTTTTTGTGGAAGAATTAAGTAATATCTAATTTTTAAAGTTATAATATGATCTGATGGGAAGAAGTTATTGATTTTTAGGATTTTTTGCACCCATTCTTCTGATTTGATACTTCTTCACTTTGGATTTTGGAACTGTGTTACTGAAAAGACTGACAAATAACTCACCTGGTGCTCATTTTTGATATATATATATATATGTATGAATGTGTAATAAACCAGATTAGATTTTTCCAGATGCAGCACGTGCTGGGAAACTTCATACCAAATTTTCTTTTACAATGGCAGGTTCTTGAGGGACACTAATAGGTGTTACTGGCCTTGACCATTATCACCAGAGCCCCCATCCACTCCACCCCACCACCCCAGACACTGACTTAGACACCAGCTCTTTCCCTGAGCTGCTCTTTAGTTTTCTTAGCATTTCTCAGTGCCTTCTGGAGTGTTGGTAGGGCCTGGTGTCCTCTGGCTTCCCTACAGGAACTGCCCTCTGCTTGTGGCCACCAGAAAGCAGGTAGGTACTTTCCTCTCTGTTTCACTGGGGGAATTGGTCACCACTGCCAACCTGCAAACAATGCCTGGGTTGGTGGAAATGGGGAAGTGCGCTTAGAACCCTTGAAGTTTGTTGAAACTAAGAGTAAGTTTCATATATTGAGGTTGAGGTTGTAATCTTTAATGAATATTAAGTGCCTTAAATTACTGAAGCTGGTTGAGTTTGTTACTGGTTGAGTTTGTTACTGCCCTCTTTTCCTAGTGTCAGCATCTGCAGGTGCCAAATGCAGCCAAATCACTGCTGTTAATGACTCTGAAAAATCTGTGTCAAGGAGGAGTATAGTTATTTGTGAAGTACCAAACTTAATGTGGGAGAACTGAGAAAGTTTTCCTAGGTGATTAAAAGAACATCTCCTTAAGAAATTTGTGCAAGAATCTACCCCCCCCAAAAAAAAAGAAAAGTGAGGGGGCAAAATTTAAATTAGCTGTCTTGGAGAAAACTGTACTAACAAAAGTGAAAATAAACCCACTGATAACAGATTTCATGAGCAGCCAAGGCTGGTGGAGGGTATCCACTACACTTCCTTTCTCTCCAGAAGCCATGAAACAAGTCCTTTGGCCACCAAAGCACTCTCATTGTGAGCCGCCTTCCTCCAGTGGTGTTCCCGGCCCCAGCTGCTTCCTGTTAGAGTGCTTGCAGTGGGAACCAAGCGCCTTTGATCACACCAACCCATGTGCTGGCCTCCCTTGAAGGCATGGTTCTCTGTATTCCCAGCTTCCCACCACCCACCAGGACTGTGATTCCCCCCAATTCCTCCCAAGCTTGATACTTTAGCCTTTCACGTTACTGCAGCTTGCAGTTCAGTATCTACTTACAATCACTTAATTGCCTTACTCTTTCCCCTCCTTATCTGCTCTTGTTTTCTTTCTCATTTTCATTCAGCTCTCAAGAGATGATAATTAAATAATCTTCCTTCCAATCCAAATGGCCAGTGAAACAGCAGCCAGCTACAGCTGATGGAAATAGGCAAAGGGATGCCCTTCCTAAGTGGAATGGGAGAAGAAAAGCTTGTATTAATGAGATCAGTCTTTTTTTTGTTTGTCTATCAAACTGGCATCAGGTCAGTTCACAAAATGCCTAGAGGTAGTTTATTTCTGCTTATGTTGGTTGACTTGATAAATGGTTGATCAGGCCATGAAGCATTGCAGAGAATGAAGTTTTCTGAGCTATAGGGACTGGAATAAAGGGTAAAAACCCCTACAACACAGCTTATGTTATTACAGATGAGGAAACCCATGATGATCACTTCTTAATGACTTGTAGACCTTATATGTTTGGGGTGACATTTTATTTTTAATGATGGCTTGCAACCCTTCATCCCTAGGGCAATACTGCTGGATATAGATATGATAAGAAATGCATATGGACCTCTAACCCCTTGTAAAAATAAAATACCATTTGGATAGCATGATAAAATTTTTATTGCCTGTATTAAAACTCCTGGGAAGGAAAACATGCCTTCTAGATATTTTCACATCAGGGAACTCAGCTGTGCTCAAGCCTTGGCATGTGAAAAAAAAATATCCACACAATGTAACAATAATTCCACATTGCTATTTCCCCCTTGGTCTGCCTAACAATTACTGTCAGATTTAACCTGTGTCTATAAAGGCGCTGACATCAACTGAGCTTGGTCTTGGTTTCTCTGCATCTTATTCCACCCTACATAATACTCCAAAAAACATTAATCTCTTAAGCAGGATGCTTGGATTAGAAACATTTAGTATTAGGGACCCAACAGACTGAAGGTGAATCTTTCTAATGGAAAAGATTATTTTTTTGTATCAGCTGTAGAATCATACATGTGTTTATAATGCACCAGTAGCCATATAGCCATTCTCAAGCAAATTAGACTAAAAGTTCTTGTGGCTTTTTTTTACTATTTCGCCATGTGAGAATTTCATTATAAATAGGTTAATTTTTCATTTGCACAGAAGGTGTTTTCCCTCTTGATATTGTGGTGGACCATCACAGGAATCTCCAAGATGAGATGCATGAACAAAAATGATGCATTTGATGGATGTGAATAGCTTTTGTGAGAGAGATGCCAAATTCTTTTTCCTGTGGCTGTCTTTACAGTAATGGGAACACTGGTTTAGGACACTGTCTGTACACAAACACAGCATTTAGGAGAACTCCTAGAGAAACATCTACGAGAGATTCGGATTTAATAACGTGCTAGATATTTCTCTAATCTATTGAAAAACAAAGATAAAAGGTATAAAAAGGAAGGTTTTTTGAGATGGAACTTTGCATCTATGCAGTTTTTAATCTGTTAACACCTTTCTTGCCCATTTACCAAAGAGAGAATTTAGCAGAAACCAGTAGCCTCTCCTGTTTGCTGCCTGTAACACTGGTAGTCAGCCCTGCCTGTGCTTTGATCTTCATGAGCAGACAGTGCAGGAAGACCTGTAAGGTTGAACTAATTCTTCTGCTAAAGAATACACCTGATTCTCTGTGACACTGGTACAGCTTACAAGATAAAGGGGTCAGAATCCCTGATTGTTCAGTGAGGGAGGGGAGTGGAAAATTACTCCGTCCAGATGCCTCACTGGAACCATCTGAGAAACCTCACAGATTGTTCCTCTTTGTCCTTCTCTTACAGGGTTTCCCATGGGGATAAAGAATCTAACCCAAAATTCAAGGATTTTTTTTTCCCATTAACTTTGCTGGTTTTCATTACCTGGTAATTGATAATAAGCACCTAATAAAAGTTTTTCACATTCTTCTACAATTTCATTGCCAAAGCAAAAAAGAGCAGAAAGCTTAATAGTGAGGTGATAGAACATTGCGAGGGGATTTTTTATATATATATAAACAAAGACTTCTTCCATATAAGGATAAGAAGATTAAATTTCTTTAATAGCTGGGGAAAGGCTTGCTTGCTTTAAATAACTATAGAAACTTTCTTTGTGGTGCAGCATTCCAGAGTGAGGCCACATAATCTCTTGGTGCATGTAAATTACTGTGTGAATTATGTTCCAGTTATGAATTTAGAACTTAACTGTGACTGACTCTGACAGGAGGAAAAACTTTCACTCACTCCTCACATCCATGGAAGAATTGCCCAGACCTTTAGTGCTGGGAGCGGACACGAGTGTTGGCAATGTCAAACACTCGAATTCTTCTCAAAAGCAAATGCAGGAGAAGTGGGGGGTTTATTTTGCCTTTCACGTGTCTGCCCGTGTACGTAGAAATATGATGGATTCCAAACAGCGGTACTCCAAAAAGTTCTTCTAAGTTTCTCCTCCTGGTCCTTCCTAAACGTTAGGGACATCTCAGGGGTATGTGTCTTGACTGATTAAGCCAGTGGTTGCTGTGTTTTTCCCCCAAAAGACTGTGCACATATCCCACATCATTCCAAAGGCTAGACCTGAAGGGATGGTTTATTACCTCATAATATGCAATTTGTTAAAATAATATTGTAATAGCTGATAAAAGTATTCTGATAGTCACTTGATTTTACAGTTTTCATCTTCCTTTCCCATGTGAGGAGCCAGAAGGTTTGCTTGGCTCTCATTTCTTAAGTGTATGTAAACAATCAGTGCTTGTGAGTTAATGTCTCTTTGGTGCAATGCAGCCTTCAGCAGTATGGCATCGGTCTGTGAAAATACAGGTACTTCGGCCTCTGAGCACTCAGTTTCCAATTGTGGAAAAGAACTAAATTTAGAAATATGGAACCCAGTACTTCAAGCTTAGCAGAAAATAATTTGGAAGAAAATACCGCATTCAAATGTACATCAACATCACGTCTGTGTTTTATTATACTTTGAAAATAATCATTCATTGCTGATGATGTGAAGAGATCTACATCTCTTCCTGTTCAGAATCACTGTGTTCTTCTAAACCATCTGCTGTGTACTCTATGGAGATCTACAAAACACTTGGAAAATAACTTTACCAATTGGAGAAATTGGACATAGGGAAAGAAATTATCAAACTAGAACTGAAAAAAACAGTCTTATACAAAGTATGACCAAAGATGAATAAATAAATCATTACTGTAGCTCACAAAATCACTATTACAGTGACATTTATGATCTTCTTATTAATAGTAATTAATATTAATGTTCTCATTTTAATATTGAAATCTATTACCTATTGTTACAGCTAATGTAATCCCTGTCCCAGTCCATTTGTGCAACCTATAGAAAGATTTTCAAATCCATTTTCTGATATGCATTACAAGATCCATTTAGATAGCAATGTTTAGATAGCCATGTGTTTATGAGCAGTTTTGTAAGACTAATTGTAACTGGGTTTAACTGTGTGCATGTTGTAGGAATCAATATATTGTGATTTCACATCATTTAAGCTATAATGAGGGAGAAAATGTGTATTGTTAAGATTGCAACCATTCTGTAACGCTTTTTCTCCTTCTCTCTGCAACTGGCAAATACTCTTTTCCTTAACTGTAGCTCATACAAACTGTTTCAGAGCACTAATTTATCTTAGTTGTACTCTGGCTGTAAACTCCAAATATCAACAGAATAGAATGTCATTCTGGATTTCTTTATCTATGCCAATTTGTTTGCCACAAATGTGTGTCACCTATAAGTTCTCTGTGTTTCTGTCTGCATATAAAAAGTGATTTTAGTGGACCTCTTTGACACCTGTCCTGCTAAGTGAGTCAATTGAAGTTCTGCTGTTGACTTCAGTGTTGGAAGGAACTAGGCTTAAATGAAAAGACTTCTTTCTGTTTGGAGGCTTTTGCAGGATTACATTATCATTCAGTTCAGCTGAGCTCTGGCATATGCAGGTCACTTCAGGATATTTTCATGCTTGGGACCAGATGGGAAATGTCTTTTGCAATCAACAAAAAGCTTGCATTGTTGACATTTCAAATTTTTTTTCTACAACTGTAACTAATTTCCTTTCTACAAAACTTAACAGCCTCCAAAAATGATTACAAATACTTTGCAATGAGATTACTTTCATGGCTCAGAGAGTATGCAGTGTCACAGAAACTCACTTTATTTTGGTATGCTCAGATTCAGCTTGAACTGAATCTGTTGCTTGGATAGCTTAACTGATACATTACTGGACTTCAATGTGGAGTAACTTTATGTTTGTTCAGCCCACTAATGACCCTATCTGAAAGCCCCAATCATATCCTGGTAATTGGATTTCTCTCACAAACTCTTCCCTTGTTTGCACAGTAATTGTTACTTTATGTGACAAAAGGCTCCCATCCATGCAGGCAAAGGAGAACAGAGGAGCAAAGGTGAGTGAGGGAGCCCCCATCATCTTGGCAGAGGGATGAGCACCCTGACCTGCCTCCCTCTGTGGCTGTGCCCTGAGGGTGGTCAGCTCCACAGTCTGAGAGCAAAGCCCATCCTGATGGTTCGAAGCAAAGGGCCCACCCAGACCACCTTTTGGGCTGAGAAGGGCAGTGCCTGGAAAGGGTAAGGAATTAATGGGATGCAAGGGAAAACACTGGGATGAGATCAGGAGGCACAGGTGTCTGGTGCCAGCAACTGAATCAGGTGAGGGTCTCTGTGTGTGCCAGTGTGACTGCTGAAGTTGACACTTATGCCAAGAAAAGTCCCTCACAAAAGCAGGGAAAAGCTGGTTGCTTTGCTGAACATCTCACCATATATTTGAATAGGCATTAGACAGAGACATGGGCCCAGATAATAGAATTAATGCATGAATTAGTTTTTAAAAAAGCAGACTGGTGAGAGGGGGAGAGTGGAGGGAATTACAAGCTTATACAGTGAGATTTGCATGTGGGAATCTTCCTAAATTGGCAGCTCCTAAAACTTGAGAAACACACAGAGGTTCTTGTAAAGAGAGATCATTCAGAAATTCTCTTCTAGAAACCAGGAAATAGTTGTTTTGACTCTGCTTTTTTTCCTGGTAAGGTCAGAAAATACCACTTCTGCTTCACCACTCTGCAATACATCCCAAATTGACTCTCTCCTTTCCAGAGTGAAAAGAACTTCGTCTGTCTATCAGCATTGGTTGTCTTCAGTTTCTAATAAATACATAGTGCCTGAGTCTAAATACAACCGTAGTATGAGATCCTTATTAAACAAAACCTGGATGTAGACAGATGTGTCAGAGATTTCTCTAATTTAGAGACAAATTTGAAGCAGATGCTCTCACCTGAGAGATCAGGATAGTAGTTCACATGTCACAGATCCTCCTATTTTGTAATCCATGTATGCATGTTTGAGAATTTTTAAGATAAATGCTGTGCCTTCCACCATCAATGCTACAGAAGAAATGGATATAGGACCTCCTTGCATTCTCGTGCTTTCCAGATGACAAATGAGTCTGACAGGACAAAGCCATCTTCACGCTCAACATACAAGCATAAATGTCTGCCTAGAATTCATCTGAGCTCTGTAGTAGTGGTAGTGTTTATTGAAACTGAAAACCTAGGGGGAAAAAAAAAACCTAAACCAAAAAAAGCAAAACCCTCTACAGTTTTATTTTTTTAAAGCCAAATTTTGAAAAAGCAGCACATTGAAGAGTTTCAAGGACCAGCTTGCAGTTACCTCTGCAGAAGCAACTTTGCCTTACAGCAGTAAGCAAAGGCTCAGCAACCAGGGCAGGGGCTGGAGGTTCCTCAGAATTTCAATATTTTTTCCCCACATGAAAAAGATTTCACTAGAACATAGTTTAATGATTTGTAAACAACCGGAAATTGGGGCATAAAATTGGTGTAATACATAACTAAATACAGGGGTTTAAACACTTTTTTATGATTGCTCAAGTTTCCAAGGGTTTATATGACAATTTTTCAAAGACAGATGTCCTGGATTTGAGGTATTTCACAACAGGCAGCAAGAGAGGGATGAGTCTTCTCTGAAATATGATCAGGAGAGGGTGAGAAATACAAAACTGGTTTTTGGAAAAGCATGGTGACTGCTTCAGCTGAGTCATTCCAGAAACAGTGTATTTGGAGCTTAATAAAGGATTGGTAATTTTATTCCTTCTGGAGAGCAGGTGTCATGGTTCCCTGGGTGATCACTGAGTTGAAATTTGTTTCTTGGCTGGCTCTTGGAGCATTGTGGTGGTTCTCTTTAATATTGTGATTTGTATGGTCTTAGATTTTAAATTACCTTTTAAAGTTTGATTGCTCTTGAGTTTTATTTACATTTACAAGAAAGGAAATGCTTGAGTGTTAAGTATTCAGATATGTTATTTTCCTGTTTATTTTCTAAGGTAAAAAAAGACCCAAAGAAATTGGTTGTATTGAATTGATTGTAATGTCAATTATATGTTTGCTCTGAATTACCAATTTACAAACTTGCAGCAATGCTGTACTTAATGTTGGTCCTTTTTATGTATTTCAGATTATAATCTTGAGATTACTTTTGGTGAGGAAAACCAACTTTGGAAGTCACTGGGGATTTAGTTATATAATTGAAAATATAATTTTAATCATTTACATTTGTTTTCTTTAAAGTGTGTTTATGCCTAAGGCTTTTAATTCAGATGACCCTCACATATGACTAAACACAACCCTGGCAATAGACTGTGCCCAACAGGCACAGTGGTAATAACGCTGCCTCTTTTTTCTGTTGTGTGAGTTTTCATCTACTCAGAGGAGAATGCCTTAAGTTATGGGCAGATTCAGAGTCCTTAATCAAGTAAAAATCTTTTTTTTTTTTTTTTTAGCTGTCCTCAGAAATTTACTTTAGAAGACAAAAGGAATAACAGGGACTTAATTTGCAGTCAAGATTATTTTATGCCTCCCTAGGTAAATTGTGAAATATTTATACAGCAGAATGCTGCTTTCTGTGACAATAAGTTTTCCATATATATGTGAATTTTCTCAGTTGTACACTACCTTGTCAGCAGTGATCCCCAAGCTAGGACTAGGCTGAGCTTGTGCACCCACAGGACACAGCACTATGCCAAGAAGATAGCAGCCTGGTTTCTCAAAGCTGTGTAAAGCCTGAAGTAGCAGTTCCAGGTTTTAAACACCAAGGTTGTGCAGGTCTGTGTCCATGTGCCATGATTCCTGTCTGAGATAGAGCATCAATCTTTGTGGAACATACCGCCATATGTTATAGCCTAGAGCTGGTATGTCCATCTATTCTAAGTACCTGCTACAAGCTTTTGTGAGAAATGAAAAGCAAGCAACAGAACAAACAGGGATATGACTTAAAAATTTCTAGATTAAGCTGAAAAATAGAAAAAACTCCACTTTTCAATCAAAGGAGAAAAAATACTAAATGCATAAATAACTTTTGTTTATTTTTCTGGTTTTTAATTTGATTTTTTTTTTAAGGCTCAGTGTATTTGCTTTGGGGTTTGGTTGTATTTATTTATTCCGCATTCCACCCAAAAATATGCTTCCCCTCTGGATGTTTTCATTCCCTTCTGGTACCTTAAAAAGTAGAAAAAATGACAACAAATCCAGCATCATAACCTGTTGCTCAAGGCAGGTGAAAAAGTAGAGCTAAGAGCTTACTGTCCACTCTGCAACATATGAACAACAAATTGTAGCTTAAAGAAACTTGAAGTCCTTTAAATCTCAGTCAAAATGACACAGATCTGCTGTAATTCTGTCAAACTGGATATTTTTCTGCTCAGACAAGAGTACTTTTATAAAGGATAGAAAAGTGTATATTATAAGTTAACATGGAGCATGTAAGCAACGTAACACTGTATTATTTAGATTTGTTTGGAAATAAGAATTTAATTCCCAAATGCTGTAGAATTTGCAATATTTTTCTTAAATTCTTTTTTGTTTTGACCCAAACATGAGTCACGGAATAAAAGATTCTGTAATGCACAGTCTTTTTCAGACACTCTTGCAGTACCCTTTAGAGCTTGCATTTATGCGAGCTCTCATACTGTGCTGTGCAATAGTATCAGAAGTGCCATGTTTAAAAATGAGATTTCACAATATTTTGTTCTTCCCTATGGAAAACCTTTGGGACTAGAAATTTGGACAAATATAATTAGAAAGGGTTAGGTTTGGGTTTTTTTGTTGATTTTCTTAGCCCTGGTATAACATATAAAAGTGGGTATACATTTTGGGGTGGTAAAGCTCTTTCCATAATGAATTACTGGGAAAGATTTCAATTACACTTTTTTTCCCCCAACTAATTCTGGGTGTGATCATTCCAGCTGGGCTATGATTACCAGATGAGCTGGACCGAGCTTGAGTCATCGTAGCTGTCAGATAAACTGCTTGAGGGAAAAAGGGCTGGAAATGTGGAGCTGGAACACTATCATCACTCTGCAGCCTGCCTCCATGCTTTGACGTCGCCTTCAAATAGCATTGGAACCCTTCCAGGAGCAAAACAGTACAACAGCTGGTCCCAATTACCCTAACTACAGTGTGTCTACATGCACAAAGGGCCAGTTTTCTAATTTGGCTCTGTGGTTTAACGAATTAGTTATTTAATAATTTGACAGGAATGCTGGTGTTGTGTTTAGCCACTTGCTTCTGTTTAATCTTCTCTTTGGAGCTGTGTTCATACAGTCCTGCCGCCATTCCTGGCTGCTATTGTAATTTGTGTAGATGAGAAAGCAAAATACAATGGCAACACACAGCATATAGTTGTTGGTGGGTTTGGATTTATTTTTTTACTTTAGAAGGACTAAAAGCTGAGAATCTATTACTTGATAAGTTTTTTTACTAACAAGAGTCATCACTCAATTCAGCAGACTCTTGACCATCTTTTCCTTCCCTTCAGAAAGTCTAAAAAAACCCTAAGATTTGAAAGACCAGCATGCTGCTTTTTCTTACTCATTCATCTACTTTACAAGGATATATTTTCAGAAGCTTCTAGAGAGGTGCAGAAAAATCTACCTGTAAGAGTGCAAATAAGAGCTTACTCTTGCAAGTGGTGTGGAATGATGCACAGCTGTCACAGTGGGATGAGGAAGCATTTACATCTGCTCAAATGAGAAAAGGTGCACATGCTATGAGTACACAACATTAAAACTGCAAAGAAATGGTCCCCAATATATTGCAAATTAGAATATTCACCTATTTTCTGTCAACACTTGGCTCCTTATAAATCACCACGAGGTTATAGTCACCAAGCTACTAAAATCTGTTAATTTATCGTGCAAGATCATGAGTTCCTGCTGACTTGTAAGGATGAATAGGAATTGAAGGATTCAACTTTGGGAGACGGAGGGAGAAAAACTGTTTTGAAATGAGAATTTTTTTCTTCTTTTTAAATGTCACAGTAGTATCAAAGGAAGCAGCTAATTCACATTCCTTCTGCGTCCTATTGTAATGAAAATGTTGTATTTGTTCAGGGAGGCCCCCGTGATTCTCTGGTTAAAAAAGGTCTTGAGGGATTTGAAAGTGGGGTGCGGAGGGGTGTTTATTTGTATTTACTCAGTGTCTTCTGTAGCCTGGGATTTTGGGTGGGTTCATACTCCTCCAGTATTGTAAATACATAAAACCAGATCTGGGAAAGTGAGAGTTATGCTGTGGATGAACAGGACATTTCCAGGGCTATACTGGTTTGATACCATTTACTGATCAGAGACTTAGCCTGTAGGATTATCAAAATTTGCTTGAATCATAGGGTTTTGCAGATGAAAGATTAAATAGGTGGATTATATGACATTTTCATGGCTTCAGGATGTGTAGTTCTCGTGTTGAAGTTCATAAAAAAATCATTTGAGTGATGAAGCTTGAATTTAGAATCTCTTCATTTTAGAGATACAAGGCTGTGCAGTGTGAAAGTCGGATTAGATGCAAATTATGAGCTGGAAGCACAGAAAATTCAATGGCAAACTGACTAATAAAGCACACTACAATCCAAAAATAACTGAGAACTGGTTGCAACAAGGAAGAAAATTATTTCATCAGCAACAAAGTGTCTGTTTCTATATAGCAAATGAAAATATTTAAATACAGTCTCTTCAAATATGTCAGCATAATAATAATAAACAACACTTAGCCAGCAGTAAAAATGAGCAATTATTTCCATAACAGAATTGGGACAAAGCTTTTTCTCTATTTTCAATCTTCCCAAAACAGATACAGATGATATCAAATTCTTTTCAAATTTCTGCATTGCCCAGTGGAAAACAAATATTGGTCACTTACCTGGGAATACCTATGGATTATAGAGGTCTTCAAGAGCAGGTTGGGTGGGGCTGTGAGTAACCTGATCTAGTGGAAGTTGTCCCTCTCCGTGGCAGGGGGGTTGGAACTAGATGATCCTTAAGGTCCTTTCCAAACCAAACCATTCTATGATTTATTATTTCTGAGTAGTGCTGATTATCAGAGAATTTAGTCCAAACTCTTGCCTTACCTGAGCAAGTTTGGCACTGGGGGTAAGGTTTGTTTGAAAGAAACAGCAGAAAATGCAAAGTGAAAACTTCACTGCTTGTCTGTCAAAGGCACCTGGAGTTTCCATGGCAGCAGAGTTAAAAAGGAATTATGGGCTGTAATGCAATCTCTTGAGCTGCTCAGAATTAGCAATGGATTTCTCCTTAACCTGAGCTAGAGCTTGTCTTGAAGGAAATGTTTTCCGAGTGTTGGCCATAAAGACCAGGAATTATTGGGCAAATGCAATGTCTATATGAAGGCACACAACACACTAACACAACAGAGGCTGAGAGTTCATGACTGCTTTTCATGACACAGGAAGCTCACAAGGCCTGCCTTTTATTTATCTTTCTTGGTTCACCTCACTGGATAAGAATGCAAATTCTTTCATTTCCATCATAAAAACGTTATCATCAAAGATTGGTATAGAAAATGTCTGACATATAAATGAGGTTTATCAGAGCCCTGAAACTAGGATTGGAATTGATGCTCTGTTGACCCTCTCTTTCTGTGTAAACATTGACAGAAATCCAAGACTTATAAAAAGGAGGTAAAATGGTATTATGTCAGACTAACTGGCCCTAGGAACAAGACATAAAGTAGAATCTAAGGAATTCTCTTGGTGAGGGTCTGTATTCCTTTTGGGGTAAACTTGAAAGTGTCACATCACAGAAATATTTCTAGAGGAATTAAAAATAATGAATTAGAGCAACATGCTAAGGAGCTAGAAATATTTGTTTAGGAACAAATACTGTCTTTCAAGGGAAACACATTGTTCCAGAAATTGCTTTTAGAATGGAACAAAAATGATTTTGAGAATGTGGGGTTTCTTGTGGTGGAAAAGTCAATTTTTATGCAATTCTAATTGGGCCACTTGCCACTGACTTCAAAGTCGAGTTTCTTGACCACATTGTGATCCAAAATGTATTCAGAGAATCTACATATTTAGTTGACCAAGACTCTGAAACATTTCTCTTGTGGTTTTAGCATAAGCATAAAGTTGTCTTACATAAAATGCCCTCTTTTCAGTTTTATGAGCTCTTGTTTAAATGCATATTAAATAAAGCTGACTGTAATAAAAACCTGATGAAATTGCATATAATATAGCCATGCATACAAGAACATCTAATAATGATTACCCAGATAAGCAGTTTAAATTCAGTTGTTATTGATATAATTCAATCCTACATGACTAATTTCCTTGGGAAGAATTCAAATAAAGCTGCAAAGATGTTATTGGAAAAAAGTTACTTAAATTTTAAAGACTTGTAACAATTTGTAATTATTTTCCATAATTACAAAAGATATGTAATTACAGGAAAATTTTCAATGTAAAACATCTAATGTTGATTTTTAAAGTTACAGATTGTATGGAGCTGCACACAGGTATATACTGCATAAAACTATCAAAAAAAGTCATGGGCTAAAAACTGAATTATTTCTTTCCAATTTTACTTAGTGGTTTTAGTACTTCAAAGAAATAATTTGAAAGTTCCTAGCGGAAGATGAGCATTCCATTGAAAGCAAACAAAACATCTTTCAGAAAGTCTAATGTTGCATTTGAGAAAAATCAGGGGCAAATTTATTGACAATTTAAGGCTGCATTATGCAGCACAAGATTTAGGGAAATAGTTTCTGAACCACCATCAGTTTTCTCAGGTGTGGCTACCAATATTTTGTTGGGCAAGTTATAGACTTTTATTTTCCCAATGGCTTCAAAAAGCAAAAATTTGGTTTGTTTTGTAGTTTTCTTTGGATTTTTTTCTTTCTTTTAAAAAAAATCCCAATCAATAGGAATTGATTTACTGACTTACTACTTTGACTTTAGCCTGCCAAGAATTAAGCTTTCAAATGAAGTCAAATAAATATTACAAAATTCCAAATTTTAGAACAACATAGGTGAGATTAAATTCTCAATAGAAACATCTCAATTTATCTTGTATATCCATGTATAACTGCCTAAGCTCTTGCTATGTGTTGATCTTCAACTAACAATTAAAACAAAACATGCATATGATTAAAAACTAACTAATAATAGCATGTTTCTATTGATCTCAAATGAAGCATGAATTTTTTTGTTTGTTTGTTTTGGTAGATTCAAATTTGAAATAAAGGAACTTAAGGTTTCCATTCAAATCAGAAAAGCCACTTTATTCAGAGATTAAAAATAACAGATTTCCCTTTTATGTACCTTGTATACATAATGTATGCAACTCCTGATATGACTGAGTTTTATGTACTCCTGGTCTTTCAGTGATGTTTCTTTCATTTTTCTCTGTTGCAGGGTACTTCCTTTGTTTATAATGCATAGCACTACAATATCAAAACATAACACAGTTCCTGTATAAGAACATTAATTTTATGCTATTCTGTCACGAGCTTCGGATGCCCATGAAATCCATGGTTTGCAATAGTATCTTGGAAATATTGACAATGTTGCTGCCTTGGAAGAACCTGAATTTCTATTTTATTCTTATTACTTTTAAAATTCTTTCTTTCTGTTTGTTCTGGATCTTTCCTGGTGTCTTTTGTTTGTTTCTCAATAAGACAGACAGATCCACAGAATCAGTTAGGTTGGAAAAGACTTCTGAGATCAAGTCCAACCTTTGACCAAGTACCACCATGTCAACACTGAGAGCCACGTCCATTCTTCCTTTAAACGGCTGCAGGGGTGATGATTCCACCACCTCCCTGGGCAGTCCATTCCAGTGTTTAATCACCCCTTCTCTGAAGAAATTACTCCTGATGATGTCCACCCTAAAGTTCCCTTGGCACAGCTTGAGCCTATATCCTCTTATCTTGTTGCTGGTTGTCTGGGAGAAGAGACCAGCCTGGCTACAATCTCCTTTCAGGTAGTTGTAGGCAGTGATAAGGTCACACCTGAGCTACCTCTTCTCCAGGCACAAAAATCCCGGCTCCCTCAGCTGCTTCTCAAAGGATTTACTCTCTACACCCTTCACCAGCTTTGTTGTCCTTCTCTGGACTCACATCAGCACCTCAATGTCCTTCCTGAATTGAGGGGCCCAGAACCAGACACAGGACTCAAGGTGTGGCCTCATCAGTGTCAAGTATAAGGGGACACACTATTTCTGATACAAAAGACCATCTCTTACTTCACTGAAATAAATTAATACCCTGAAACATAAAGGATTAGCAAAATAGTTGATATGCTCTGAGGATGACTTATTTAAGATACAACATCTTATTGCATTTACTTGTTCCTTTCCTTGTATTGTTACAGGTACTAAATGATCATTCAGGCATCAGGAGATTGACTGAATCAGTCTGGGTTATTCAGAGAAATCAGGTTTCTGCTAGGACTGTGGTACTGCATAAAAATCAATAGCCACTTGCAAGTTTTAAATGGATTGTATTATGCAGGAAAGTTTTTTTGACAAGACAGGCTTCACCATTGAAAAAAAATTGTACAAAACAACACAGAAGGAGCAATACCTCCTGACACTGCTGTCATAAATGTTTACATTTGCAGATATAGATTTCCAGGGCCATTTTAGATGTCTCAAGGTATTCCACCTGGCTGCCAGATGTTGTTCCAGAAATAATGAGTCTCCTGATTCTCTACCATGTTTTCTGCTATGCTGAGGTCTAAAAGAAGCCAGACCATCTCTACCAGCACCAAGCACCTATATTTACAGAGATAAGTTGCTCCTATGTACATTAATACCCTCCTTTTTTTACATTTAGATACCCAATTGCCTGGTCAAGTCTATTACTATAATATCTCTTAACCCCCCTATAAAAGAACATAAGCAATTTCATTCTCCTGTCATCTTAGGTAGAGAAAGATGGTTCCCAAAATTGCCAAGGCACTATGACAAAGCAGGTCATTTGATGATCCTCCAAGTCAAAAGGTAATGCTGCAAGAATCAGGCTGTTGGTCCTGTTCATGGGTTTAAGCACCTCAGAGCATCATCTCTCACCACAGTTTGGTCTTCTGCCAAAAGTAATTTTATTTCAAAACAAAGAGGCCAGTAAGATCTAGATATGTAAAGTAACCCCAAATTTGAATTTATATCTCCTGAACTCAGTGTTCTGGTGTCTTCTTAATTCATGTTCATAACAGTCTCATTTGGGAATAGTGAAAAGTAACCATTGGAATGTGGTACTTTATCCAAATCACCAAAGACAGATATGGATTTGGAGTTCTGCTTTGCACTTGTCTCTGCAACAGCTTTGAGTTACCATCTACACTTGGAAGGTATTGATTCCTGAAGCTCATGTGGTGGGGATCTCCAGAACTCATTAAATATAAAAATAATAAAGGTAATCTAGTATTAGTATTTGCTAATAATGAGGTAACGTTAATTATGCCTTCACAGGACTGGCTGATGAGATTGTTAAAACTTGCCAGATATATCCTTTACATTTAATTTCCATATCATACATTTCATCACACCTGTTTTTAATTCTCTTACAACAAACTTGTCACCCATTCTATTATCTAATGCCTAAATATCAGGAAGGAATTTGCCTCTTTGCATAATATTCAGATGTCTGAGAAGAGAAAGTAAATTAAATCCTGTCACTGTGCTAGCAAAATCTTGGCTTCCAAGGAGATGATTAGTGCACCAAATTAAGCAATGTCATGTGTATATTTCTGGGTGATTAGTGATACCTCTGTCAGCACTGCTGCAGCAGAAGGCCTCATATCTCAGGAATATTGGGCAAACAAGACTGCACATCATTTTTCTTTATAAATGCTACTAAATGTGCAAGTAAGAACATTGCCTGCTTTTGCCCAAAATGTATATTCTTGTCCCAAAACATAATTTTGGCGGGGCAGCTAAATACTGACCTTCTCTTTATAAACTCTCTTAATTACCTGCTCTTCAATGTCGTTATGACAATTTGCCAAGAATGTGCATTTTTTGTGTGTATATCTCTATATCAATATATATAACTTAGTATGTGCTGCAAGTCTAACAGTGTTCAAGACTTACCAGGCTGCTTGGATCTGTTTGCTTATTCATCAGGATAAAATTTTAAATATGTTACTTCTAATACTTTTTTCTCTGCTGCATCTTCCAGAACTTATTACTTTTGTAATTCCAAGGTGGTTCCTGACAAAATAGGTAGAGATATGACACTGCAAAAATGGCCTGTGCTTTCTTTCTAGCTAAATGCATCCTATTTGGGAATAATTTGGACAGTATGGCAGATATCACTTTGTAAATCTGATTTGAGAAAGTAAGAGGTGTGGAGAAGGTTCTCAGGGTTTCTATGGCATTTTAAGATGCATTTCAGTGGTGGTGGTATATGCATGGACGGTATTATTCTGAATTTAGATGTCCAGAAATTATGTTAATTTGCAGTAATGGCTCAGAGAAACAGCTTTGACAGCAAATCTCTCTGAAAAAAAAAAGAAATTTCATGAGGTGGTTTGGGATATTATTCTTCTCTTCCCCCTGAAACTTCTCTGGATTCCTTTAACTCTCCCGTTAAGTGTATAACTGATACCTTTCAGAGAATGTTTTACATCACTATTATTTCAAGGTAGGATACCTGGAGATTCATTGGCCATATCAATCTGAAACAACAGTTTTCTTTTGGATTGACTGAACATCATCCTGCAAACCAAATGCAGACTGAGCCCCACCACATGCCAGAGATCCTGCATCACCCCAGAAGCTGTATTATGCCTCAAGGGCAAGAGCTGGGATCACATCACACCTTTTGAAGCTGGAAACACATGCTGTGTATCTCATGTTGATGTCTGGGCTGGATTTAGAGAGAGAGGAAGCAGGCAGCATTGTCTGAGCACAGAGCATACCTGCCCTTCTGTTTAGACATCGCTGAGAATTTCTTTAGTTCTTGTCCTTATATTCAGCCCCAGCAATTGCTGACTTTGCTATCATGAGGTTCTATTTGCAGGGTTTCAGAAGATCCTTAATATGCTCAGAAACTATTGGCATGTGGCATTTGTCTATTACAGAAGTGCTTGGGTGTAGTCTGATGGATCTGGTGAACAACATTTGCACATCCATTAAAAAATCCTTCAGCTGCCCCTTTTATCTGGGGACAGTCCACCTTCCTCCTTAAACAAAAAGCACTCACTAGATATTCTAACTAACAATTTCTATTCAAAACAGCCACTGTTAAGGGTACTGATGTGTTTCTATAGTTCCTAGTAAGTTACCTTACTTTGCTCTGTAGAGATTAAACTTGCACATTTTTTTTTTACTTATAAACTAATCCCTACTGAATATGTCTATTTTAGTATAAAAAAAATAATTTTGCACCTATTTCAAAACTAATTTGGTGTTGACTTGTTTCTGCTTCTTTCCATTATTTTATCAATTATCTGAACATTCCAATGTCCAGAGACAATTTGCAGGCACTTCTGCTCAGTGACTCTTTGGCTTATCAGCCAAAATGTTCCCACTACGATACTACATGAAATGTAATATTGTTTCCCACAGCTCTTCATTGGAGCCCTGAGCAGGAGAAAAAAAAAAAATTGATCTGGGCAAGGATCTGAAAACACCCATTATAGCCAGGACAATGCATCCATAGGCAGTTGGTTTATAAGAATGTGATCAGAGAAAATTAAATTCCACACATAATATGACTGCAGCATTTGTACCTGTGAATTTTTTTACCTGACAGCAAGTTCCTCACGGCTCAGAATTGAAATGCTTCATGTTCCTTAAGATGTATTACTGCTCTAGAGCTGCTGCCTGACAACACAGATTCAGACCCCAAATTAGTTTATCTTATTCTAATTCTTAGTCCTGTAATCAAAGGAAAACAAAATTCCATGTAACAAAGAAAGCTGAAATACTAGACATTTGAATGTCAGATGCTGACAACAAATGCTTGTTTGCAGTCCAAAGATTAAAAAAAAAACAAAAAGCCTGTAGCCAAATTCAAGTCACTTGAAAAATATTTCAAAACATTCCACTGAAAGAATGAGGTCTTTAGTTTAAATCTTATGCATAACCACATGTGTATTGGGCAAGACTGAGTTCACTTAAAAATCAAAAAAAAAAAAAGAGGAAAAAAACAGCATTAGGGGTATTGAGACAAAATTATGGAGCCCGTGTAAATTTTTTTCAATTCCGTATGCATAACATTTCAAGTCTATCTGTAGAATTTATAGTATATACCCTGGTTTTAATTTATCTAAGCATTAGGTCTGTTTCATAAACATCAAAGATAATGAAAATACCCTTTTAATTAATCTGTTGGAATCTGCATGTTTATTCCACATTAACTTCCTTTATTTGTCAACCTCACACATGAGAAATGACCCCTCCTGTGCTGTCTCTGCTTAATGTCAAAGCTGTAGGGAATAATGTTTACAACATTAGCTGCATTCTTTTGCTGAGGTCTGGCAATTAACACTGCATCTGGAATCAGAAAACTTCAAAATGTCTTTCATTACTACCTGTCTGGGTGGCAGGGAGGAAAATGAAAAGAAGTTTTTTATTCTTGTCACATCTAGTTGCAGGATTTACTAGAAGCAGACCTTGTTCCAGTTACAGGGAGTAAGATTATACCAAAGCTGCTGATCTGTTTTCGGAAGAATTGTTACAATTCCCGAGAGAAATAGCTGGGAGTAATAGAATTTTGGTAGAAATGAATCTGTTAACAGCTAGGAAAAAAAATTGCTACAGCCAGATGGACCTGAGGTGTCACACCTGCAATTTCAAGCATGGTAGATGAAATTATGACTAAGAAGAGGGAAAATATATTGAAAGAAAGTTCTTCTAATCTAAAACTTAACCCCACCGTGATTTGCCTCAACTTACGCTTTTGCTGATAGCTCCCATCACGTGGCTGGACCAGGGAAAGAACCTCTCTGTTAAGTCACTTCAGCTCAAACCTCAGTGTATCTTTAGCAAATCCACGCACTGAGGAAGAAGGTATTTTGTACGTTCCTGCTACAGCTTGGCAGAAAGCATTTTAGCTGCTGGGACCAAATCTGAAGACTTGAGGCATTGAGAAAAGTTTAAAAGGAGAAAAAAGGGTTCTTGAGTGTCACTTGTATGAAGCGTTTGGGTTCATTGCTATACAGATTAACAGGGAAATGTTGAATCTGTTTTCTCTTGACCTTAATGTCTTTTGTCTTTCTCTAGGAACATCATTCTGCATTGCAAAGAGTGGCATGATTCTTTTGTGTTTTGATCAGAAAATAAGATTTTCACTGGGAAAATGAAGGACCTTTTAGGTTTATACTGGTAACCTTGATGTATGGGGTGTTAAAACAATATCTCTAATCCAAAAGGGATATTATTATTCTAATGATGGGGTATACCAGCACGTCTTTGGCAGGTCAAGAGATTGTCTACCTCTCCATTAAAATATTTTCAGTTTTATAAAGTGTGTATTAAAAAAAAAAAAAAAGTATTTTTTTCTGCATATAATCTCTAAAACCACAATTTTTCTTTTCTATATTCCCAAAGAACAGGCCGCAGTTATGTTGTCTGGCAAAAGGTCAGGGAAATACAAGTCATCCTCTGGGTTCTCGAAAAATGGGCTTAAACATTCCCCCATATGCCTAGTTTATTGGCTTTATATAGAACAAAGCAGGCCATGAAGGCTAAATCCCAAACCACAGGTGAGTTCACTGTGATGAGTATAGAAATTTCTAGTCAGCAGACAGCGAGTTACTATGAGTGATGCGCCCACAAAGATCTAAATGAGTAAAGCTGAGAGCAGGGCCTCAGGAGCCTGTGCCAAAATGAATGTGCTGCCACAGTCTGTCCGCACCAGGCTTGGGATCAACTGAGTTACACCCACAGACATGGAGGACCTGAGATTCTGACATACCTGAGGGGTAACCGGGGTGAGCTGTGGGACTGCAAGGTGCCAAGCACTTTCTCAGGACAAAACCCAGATGAGGACAGGCTATTATGGCTTGGACAGGTGTACTCTCTGATGGGTTCAGATCTGGATGGATGGCCGTGCCCAGAGGGTGGTGGTGAAGAGGGCTGCATCCAACTGGTGGCTGGTCACCAGTGGTGTCTGTCCTCAGGGGTCAGTGTTGGGCCCAGTCCTGTTCAACATCCTTATTGATGATTTAGATGAGGGGATTGAGACCATCATCGACAAATTTGCTGATGACACCATGTAGGAAGGGAGTGTCGACCTGCTGGAAGGCAGGAGGGCTCTGCAGAGGGATCTGGATGTACTGGAGAGATGGGTTGATTCAAATGCGATGAAGTTCAACAAGGTCAAGTGCCGGGTCCTGCACTTTGGCCACAACAACCCCCTGCAGCGCTACAGAGAGGGAGCACTACTCTGGAGACAGAGTGGCTGGAGAGTAGCCTGGCAGAAAGAGACCTGGGGGTACTAATTGACAAGAAGCTCAACATGAGCCAACAGTGTGCCCAAGAAGGCCAAAGGTATCCTGGTCTGGATCAAAAATAGCATGGCCAGCAGGACAAGGGAAGTGATCCTTCCCATGTACTCGGCACTGGTGAGGCCACACCTTGAGTGTCGCGTTCAGTTCTGGGCCCCTCAGCTCAGGAAAGATCTTGAGGTGCTGCAGTGGGTCCAGAGAAGAGCAATGAGGCTGGTGAAGGGACAGGAGCACAAGTCCTATGAGAAGAGGCTGAGGGAGCTGGGGTTGTTTAGTCTGGAGAAGAGAAGGATTAGAGGTGACCTCATCACTTTCTACATCTACCTGAAGGGAGGTTATAGCCAGGTGGGGGGATTGTCTCTTCTCCCAGGCAGTCAGCAATAGAACCGGAGGGCAGGGTCTTAAGCTCTGCCAGGGGAAATTTAGGTTGGATACTAGAAAGAAATTCTTTACAGACAGACTAATCAGGCATTGGAATGGCCTGCCCAGAGAGTGGGTAGATTCACCATCCCTGAAGGTTTTTAAACTGACATTGGACGTAGCACTCATTGCCATGATCTAGTAAACAGACTGGAGTTGGATCAAGGGTTGGACTCAATGATTTCAGAGGCCTTTTCCAACTCACTCGATTCTATGATTCTATGAATCTATGATCATGTTAGGGAGTAAGAAGAACTGATGGGAAAAAAAAGCATGTAATCAGCTCATACTTGCCCTGCGCCCATAATCATGTACCCCAGAGTGCTCACGTATTTTTCTCTGAAAACACTCTGTCCAGTAATTTCAGAATAGAAATAAAAAAAATAAAAAAATAGAAATATATAGAAATAGAAATAATATAACAGAAATAGAAATAATGTGAGTTAAATGCACAGTTTTGGTATCCTTGTTCAGAAGAGTCTACTTGTCTTTCTCTCTCTCTCCCCTGTGATGTATCTAGTGATTCATTGAACTGGTACAACTGAGAACAAGTAGCTTCAAATCCCAGGAAAATTACTGGTCTTTACCTGAAAGAAGCCCAGATACAGAAATAAGGAAACATGGCAAATTTTCAAAGAGATACTTAGATTTTACCAGAATTCAAGAGGAAATCAGTGATGTATGGCTGATGTACACAAAAGCACAAAGCTACTTGGTTCCTTAAAATTGCATGGATTATTAAAACTTACAATCGAAATATTAAGTATCTTCATATCCAAAGTTCCGGGTCTAGGTGAGAATATTTGCTTTATCCTGTGTTTGTACTTAGATTTTTCCATAACTTGATTTTTAATTTTATTTTTTTTTAATTGAAACTGCACAAGACCCATAGTTAGAAGTAATAAGAATGTTAAAGTGAGAAGAAAAACAACCATAGATGACAGATTTCTGGATCCCTAAGCAGGTCCAACTGCTGTTCTGCTGATAAAATATCCACACCCTGCTGAGTGGACATGAGCTACGTAAACAGATGTTCTTAAAGAGAAAAGGAAGTGTTGAATAGGTGACTTATTTTATTGCAGTTCTGCTCAGACTGACAGTTAAGGGTTTAAAGGGTGGCTGCCATGACCAGCAAATCCAGCCAGGCTTTAAATGCAGCTAAATCCAATAGAAACTCTCAACTTTACACTTTTGCCCCAGAGAAGGCTACAGGTCAATAGTTATTTTTTGAGTTATTTGAGGCTAATCAGAAAAGCATGTGCAGATGTTGAAAGATTTGATTTGTACCTCTGGAACTGATTCATGTGCTTTTTAAAATGTATTTTTTTAAATCTTAATTTTATTATTATTATTATTTAAATTGACACTAAGGCCATGGCAAATATTGCTGATTTCTGAATGACATTTAACTGTTTGTTAAATTTCAGTGGCCCAAACAGAAGTATCCTGAGGCATGAGGAACAAAACAGGATATTTATTACATAGTCAATCAATACTCCTGTACTTTTCTGCAACTTCGTTGTAATAAAATATAGTGTTGCCCTGTAAATATAACAGACACTGCCTTGCTTGCTTGCCAAAGTTAGGATTTATTTCAGTTTGAAAATAGATTCCTTTTTTT
>VXAU01002192.1:257363-273622 GCA_013399695.1 Formicarius rufipectus | reverse complement strand
AGCAGAAAAAAAAAAAAGTAGGAGGGAGAAGAAGAAATGAAACTACCAGCAGACGAATTTGATTTATTTTCACCATTAGGGACTAGAGGGGTGGAAGCCTTTTGGAATATAAAACCTTCTCGCAGAGTAGGCAAGCAGGCTGCCTGCATGACAGCTCTGGTACATGTTAAAAAATAACACGGCTTGAAAATAGAAGCACCATTGTTTTGCTTAACTACTGTAACAAATTTATATGAAATGGAATGCATCATCTATAGTACACTGCCGAAGTCACAGACTTCTATTTTTCCCCCTGTCTGCGAGAGGTAAAACCCATGAAACCCCAGATGCTACATAGGTGCAGCAGTCTGGCATCACTCTGTGTTTTTCTAAAACCTCTCAAAATATCTTTGGTTTACTCTGCATCTTGTGGAGCTATACCTTTTCTAAAGTAAGTAGCAATTAGAGCACTTCATATAATTGCTTTAAAAACAAACCAAAAATGTATTGGAGAGAAAGAAGCTTGGTATGCCAATTCTTTGGTTAGTTTTCTGTGGGTTCCTTGCTTTATGAAACACTAAATAAAATCTTTAAAAGAAATGCAATGCAACATGTGCTGTGTATTAGCTAAAGTTTGTACCCTGACTTACCCCACCAGGTTTATATTTCCTCCTCAAGTACAACTTGACCTGGATATAAACAAATTCTGCTTTTCCAACTAGATTTTACAAAATTAGAAACATTACTTAGATTGATTTAATAATTTTAATAAACTTGCTTCCTCCTTCCCCTTGACCTTTTAATTTTAAAGTGGATGTCAGTGAAGAGGTGACTTTAAAAATTTCTGTTGTATACAGAAAGATTTGTCTATATTTTCTGAGGTTTGCTCACAAGATCCTGTTCAAGATATGCAGTACTTGATTAAATTTATGGAAGGAAATTTGCCCCTTTGCGTACAATAAACTCAGGAGTGGATAAGTGATCCAAAATCTTGCTTAATCAAGATGCTGCAGTTTATCTCTGTACTGAGTTTTGCTCTTCTGGATATTTGGCATGTGCTGCTTCTTGGGCAAATACTTTTTGAGTGCATGTATGAAAATATTCCTGAGAAAAATTGCTCCTCTCCTGAATGTATGGGTCACTCAGCCCTGTCAATGGCTGGAAACAAAAAAAAGCATCTGCCTTGCAGTTGCATACTGGAGTCTGCACCAGCTCTCTGTTCCCCTCTTCCACTGGAATATCTATCCAATGGTGTGTATCCAGCTTTCATACTCAGAATTTCTGTGGGTGGAAAGCTAATAATATACAGTGAAGAAGGGGGCAGATGTTGTGTATGAGTGAGTCAATTCCTGGGCATGGGGGTTGGGAAGTCTTTGGAGTCCCTGTGGAGGTGCCAGCCTTGTCTTTATGTTTTATACCATAATTAGGTGGAGAGATCTTCCACAAAGACTTCCACTTTAAATGACTTATTGGTGCTTGTTAGTTAACAAGAGTGCATCTTATGGATGTGTGATGAGGAATAGACTGTCTTTTGTTTCTGGCTAAGGCAGTGACCCATGTCACAGAATTACTAAGATTTTATTACTTGGACTGACACTGATGCAAAGGCCCTCTTCCTAAAATAATGTTTGCACTGCAGAGTTGGCTAGAGGATTGGACAAAGATTTGATTGCTTTGATTCTTGAAGCTGTGTAATTCATAACTCACAGACTCTCAGCTGCAAAGTACTCATGAATGTTTTCTCTTATAGATTTTATTGCAAACTTTGAAAATTTCAGACAGGAACTGTCTTATTCATCACATTCTTATTGAATAATACTTTTGTCATTTGTAGAAAAAGGGACATACTGTGACTAGCATGATATAATCCCTACCTTGATAATTATTCACGGTAAATATTCATCAGCTTTTGTTACCAATCTGAAAGCAACTCAGATAAAATCAGAATTTTCAAGAATGAAAGAACAAAGTCTATGGCAAATGTTAGCCATAGCAATAATCTACTAATGCTAGCATTCACACATATTTGTGTATCATCAATAAACAAAGGTTAGAAATAATTTTGTCTACAGTCCTCATCCATTCAAATTTTAATTTGATGTTCCTTTTGCTTTAGGGATCAGCAATGAAAGAGGAGACGGGGGAACAAGGTTGAACATATGTTTATAATAATCTGTATGGGAAGACTGGGCATGGCCCCAGCCCTAAACAACTGCTTTTGATTCTGTTAAAACTTTCTTTTGTGTCAGCTTTCTTCAGCAACAATGAAGCTGCCAGCTTCATGGGTAAATCACAAGACACTAGGAGATAATTTTCTGAAGCAATTTCCTCCACACTCCAGAATTCCCTTCTAAATGTATGACTGCAAGTGTGGTTACAGATTTTACTGTTTTCAAAACAGAACATAAAGCCCATGTTGTTGGTTTAATCTTCAATTTCACATCACAGTAAAAAAAATAATGAAGGGCATGAAAACAAGTCCCACTAGCTGTTTTGGAGAAAGAAGGGACCACACCTGTCTCTTTCTGGTATGAAAATGTTCATTTGTAGTATACTTAGTGCTACTTGCATGGTTAATCCCAAACATCAATTCTCAAAATGCATCTCAAGATGAACATATTGTGCCCATCTGAAGACCATACATTGACTAGAGTCAAACATGCTTTTTTTTTTTGGGGGGGGGAGAAATTTAAAACTCATAGTCCCTACCTGGTGAAAAAGTCTTGCAAAATAATTTTAGACTAAGAAAAAGGAGGAGTAGTCAAAACTTTTCCATTGGGCACATACAGTTAATACTTTGAGCTGGGACACAAATGTAGCTTGATCATGACTATCTGGTTAAAGCACTCCAGACAAGTGAAAGGGGGACAGGGTAAGGATTTTTGGATACCAGACTCCTCTGACTGAATGTTTTTTTTTTCCATTAATCACTGGAAGAAACACAAAACTTGCACTGAGGAGGAAGAGGAATGTAAGACCTCTTTTCAGAAAAGTTTCCTAGATATTCATGCTCCAGTTAACTATTTCTATTATGCAAAGTGAGAGAGCCACAAAAGGAGAAATAGCATTTCCTTACAGAAATTACAGCTGTTCCTTGGAGGTATGGGTTTGAGTTCTGCTGCAATGAAGAAACATTATATAGGCCCCTCTTGAACCCCCAAAATGATTTAGCAAATGAATAAAACAAAAGTAGATGTAAGTTTAGGAACAGAAAAAACACCACCACTACAGTTGCTGAGTATGATACTTTAAAGAAACCAGCTTCTGCTTTTTGAACTGAAGGCTATTGGCACTAAACTTCAGTAGAAATGCCTACAATATTACTTGATGTATGCATAGACACTTCTTTGGTAGAGTCCAACAGAGAAAAGCTTGGAAAACCTTGGCTTTAGAGCAATTGTGCTAAATAAATCGCTTTTTTTTTTTTTTTTTTTCCCCTTCACCCTCTCCTCATTCCCCTCCTCAATTCTGCAAAATTATCAATGTTAAAATGGAAGCCAAAATGAAATACTGGAGGGAAACTTTAAAACAGTGTAATCACTTAATGCACCTCAATGTAGAAGCAGCTATTTCTACCTTGGCAAAACTGCAGTGGAGCTGTTGAGCTGTGAATAGTGGGATGCAGGCTTCAAACCTCAAACTGGTACCAGAAGGGCTAAACTAATCCAATCACTCTGTACATCTCCCTGCTCTGTATGTCATACAGGTACCTAACTGAGAGTTGTGGCTTCCATGTTGTGCTTCACATGTCAGAAGGTTGGATGTCTATCAGTATTGCAATATTTAGAACTTACCTTCAAAAGCCCTTTTAGTGATGTATCAACCCACATACACTTGCTGTCATCTGGGCCTTTTTGAGTTGTTTAATCTCAATAACTTTGGTGTTGGTTTTATAATTGTACAGAAAGACTTATCACAAAAAAAAAAAAAAAAAGGAAGCAATATCTTGTGCTGCTGATATACATTTATGACACTGTACAGGAAGAGAAATATTATTCCAACTCTTCTTATGTACCTTTATGTTTTATTTGGGTATCACAGTTTTTTTTATACCCATTTCAGTGAGTTGGACTGATGTGTAAATTCAAGATGTCTCATAAAACTAGAGTTCTGAGTACAGACAAGCTCTGAATAGATAAAATGTACAGCTTGTATAGAACTATTTAGGCTTAAATAAAATTAATTGAAATTTCAGAAGATGTCAAAAAACAAGATCTAAGAAAAACATAAAGTTTTTGCTTATAAATGTTAGATGATATGCACATAAAGGATGAATTTGAAATCTTAATACATCTGAATGAGATGTAGAAAAATGGATCCAGGAATCATTGTCTGGTTATTGTAAATCTCTGTCTAGTGTACACAGAAAGGGGGAAAAGTGTAAGTGTGAGACTAAATGAGGGTTGGATCAATAAATTTCAGACAGATCCTGCAGTGGATAAGTACAGCATGGATTGAAAACTTGAATGACTACACCAGCAATGTCCTGAGAAGGGATGATTGCTTTTATTGATCTATTTTTAATGGCTATTGCACCACTTTACATGTATGTTGATTTGCTCAGTGAGCCACCGCCATGTTTTTCCTTAATTTCTGATGGTTTGTTTGCTTTTCTAAATCTTAGTATACCAAACCACCATAGAAAGTACTTTGGAAGTGGAGAACTAGTGGAAACGGGGTTATTTTTCACTAGACATTGTTTAGCCACTACCCTGTTTTTTCTGGATATTAACAGGAAATCTGTTGCTGTGTACCTGGCAAGGGGAGGAAACAGTCTCAGTGTCACTTAAGTAAATAGCCCAAGACACTCCAAGCCCCCACTATTGCAGCAGAAGTTGTAGGGATTCCATGTTGCAGACTACTGTAAAGTTACAAAAAAAAAAAACAAAACAACAAACAACAAACAACAACAAAACAAAAAACCCAAAACAAACCCCCCCCCCAAAAAAAAAAACAACCCAACCCAAACAAAACAAACAAAAAAACCCAAAACAAAAAAAAACCACAAACAAACAAACAAAAAAACCACAGGAAACTTAAAGTTTAAGAAAGTTATGAAAGGCCAGTTCTGAGGAAGCATAGCTGTTCAAATGCATATCATAATGTAAGTGAAAGTGTGTATTTGCACTTGAAATAATTTCTTCTGCTTGGGTTGAATGAGAAGATAAAACATTCCTGATCTCTTCCTCTTACAGGCCTACTGTTAGAGGATGGGATGTGTCTGGGGAGGTGGCACGTCTGGCCTTCTGACAGATGATCCACCAGTATCAGCAAGCAGAGACATGATTTGACCTTTGCATCTCACATAACGCCTTCATCAAAAGATTAACCAGAAACGAAACCACCATTCAAAGCAGGTTTCTGACTTATCTTCAAGTTTATCCCACTTTTCTCCTTCACTGACAGAGGGATTTGTGGTCATGACTGAAACCTCCTTTAAAAGTCTGGTCTTTTTAATCTTTTGAGAATTCTGATGTTGAAGAGACCTGGAAAATTTAAATAAATGGAGAAGGTGAATAGATTCTCTACCAGCTGGATCTCTGGAGGATCACAAAGAAGTAGAAAAAATGTGGGGGAAATAAAAATCATTTGCATCTTTAATGATCTGTAAATGCCCCAAAGTGGAGAGTGTTGAAAACAAGAGAAAGACAAGATATGGGCTGACAGAGGAAACAATATTTGAAAAAATTGAGAGGTTTTTATTATAACAAATGAGAAAGTCATACAAACAAAACCAATGACCTTTACACACTGTAAGCCAGCAAGTAAACCTTAAAATTGGCCACAAGGCTATCACTCAAATCAAAACACTTTGTGCTGGCAAGCAGTAGGCTTCATGTTTTTTCTCTCTCCACTGTACCACTTACCAGGAAGGGTCACCCAGGTTGAACCACTGGGTTCTGCAATGAATCTACAATAAATCTTTCCACCATTTATTTGTATAATTTTTCCCTCCATTGCCACTGTATGTGGGAAATTATCGGTATATCTTTTTCTTTTGCTCCTAGAATGTCTCTCACTGAGATATAATGCCATATACTTCTGTTTGCCATATTACCCACATAACTAACCTTGCTAAAAAAATTTCCAGTAATGTTGTGAGTTTAGAAGAGCAAATGCACAGCACAGTCATGTAGGTGCTCAGAGTCTTGATTAAAGTGTTCAGAAAAAAATCATGAGTCTATCAAGAACTGCTAGTGAGTACATATCTACAACTCAAATTCAGGAAGCCCAGTCTTTAGATACTTAAAGGGGGGTCATAATTTAGGTGAGGATCATTCTAGTGGTTGATAAGTGTCTGCTACTGACCACTGCCAGAGACATGGCACTAAATCAAATGTGTGCATGTTCAGATTGAGCTTTGGATAACTTGTATTTTTGATGGGTTACTTTTGATGGGTGTTTGTGGTGGTGCTTTGTTGTTGGCTGGTTTTTGTTTTTTTTTTTCCTGAGACTTTAATAACCCATAATACTGCTCAATCACTCATAATACTGGTCAATAAATAAAATGAACTCAGTACACCAGCCCATCCAAAATTTTTCTACCGCTACAAAATATACAGAAAAAGACAAATGTTTCATGCACAGAGAGGGGTCACGTTCACTGTCAAAAGAGTTTTCTGTTTGAGCTCTGTTGAAATACAAAATATATCCACCAAGGTATTGCAAATGTCAAAAATAATCTTAAAAAAAATTTGTGACATAGTTTCATAGGCCTTCAAGAGCAGTATGCACCTGTGTATTTTTAAAGTAGATATAATTTTGTGCAAATAACATTCTCATAATTACGATACACAAGGATAATTTGAAAAGTTTCAGAATTTTTAACCAAAGTTTTATATGCATCACCTAAACAAAAGGCTTTATCAACTATTTGTCACAGCATTCCTGAAAAATTGTCTTATTTATTTATTTATTTATTTATTTATTTATTTCTTGCATGAATATTCTTCTCTTTTCTGTGTTACTGGTTCAAAATGATCAGCCACTGAATATTGTGTACTTGATCTCAAGTCCCTTATGCTGAAACAAAAGGCCTCCCATTTAGCTTTAAGCATACATGTAAGTAGAATAAATATGCTTTTTACCAGAAAAAGGGAGCAAAATGGGAGATTCAATCATTATAAATTTATGCTTTGTACAGCCTAAAGAAAGAAAGGACTTGAAAGAACAACACTTCTAAAGCTAATTAGGCTTTATGTACATACCAGTGGTGGAATTATTGTGATCTTGCTGTAATGTCTTGTGAGAAAACATGTGGGATAATGCAACAACCATGAAATTAAAATGGACTACTTCTGTAGGGCAAACCATTATTACATGGTGTCTTATTTCTCAGAGGGTCCATTATCTCTTCATCACCAGAAAAATCAGGCTCTGCAATGAAGTGCCACAGACTGAGCAGGAGAGGAGGCAGAACAGTAGAGGAAAGGCCATGGGAGAACAGAATGTGCCAGTGTCACATCTCACCAGCCTTTATTTAGTGATCAGAATTTTGGAATTCAGCAGTTTTGTAAAAATTGCTTCTTTTATAAGCGCCAGCTGCTGAAGCAGATAAGGGTAGAAGGTAACCTGTTTAAAATAAAAAATCCACCAAACCTCCATACCTGAAAGTACTTTAGTTTGTTTTCCAGCACAGCCTTTGAATTTTAATGAAACATTTGGGGAAACTTGAAAATGGAAATGTTGTTTTCTGAGAAGCTGGCACCACGAGTGAATTATTTAGAGACAACTTGTATTGTTTCTGCTTTTAAAGAGCAAAGAAATGTTTGTGGGTTTATTTTTTTTCTTTTGCTTTTTGCCTTAGTCTTAATTGTTTTTATTTCCTCTTTGCTGTTCTTTATTCCAAAGTCTTTTCAAAACACAATAGTTATGCCTTACAGTAATTAACTAAAAGTAACTAACATAGTAGTAATAAAATTTTAGCTGCTCATCTGCAACTAAAATGAGGGAGCAGCAACTTCTTCATAGCCCTGACTGATTGCATTACAAAGATGTGAAAGGGCCCAGATTACAACGACATGTCAGTTCTAAAATCTGAAGAAGTAACTTCAAGCACCCAAAATGCCCCCAAGAAACTAAACATGGAAGAAACTAAACTAACGAACGAAACTAAAGAACGAAGTCCAAGAAGTAAAGTTTATAACTGCATCAGTATCTAGATTTTTAAAAAAAATTACTTAATTTATGGTTTTATTATGCAAGCAGAGATATTGAACTTTGGGCCCAGTTCTACTCAACAGCTTCATCAATGGTGTTTTAATAATTAAGTAGAAAAAATATGTGCATGTTTGGGATCTGGCCAAATTTTAAAAAATTTTTGCTAGATTGAAATCAGTTTTTGTCTCTTGTTGCTTTTCAGACATTTAAAATAAATTTAGTTCTATAACACGTAGTTTTCCCCTTATTTTTAATTTATATTTTTATTAATATTTTGATGAAATATATATATTTATATACACTTACCATAAATGAATGGAGTTTCTTCAACTGTTGGAGGTAACTAAGGATGTTATGACCAAGAAGTTATATTCCAAATGATACTTAGAACTTGAAGTGCGTTGCAAATAATGAATGTTTTATCAGTAAAATAAAAGAAATAACAGACCTACATGTATCTTATTCTTGCTCCATCGGTAAAAATAATTTGGGACAAAGGTTTTAAACTTATCTATTTAAATTACAGAACTGCAGCATCATTTAGGTTGAAAAAGACCTCTGAGATCATTGAGTCCAACCTTTAACTGATCATCACCTCATCAACTAGACCACGGCACCGAGTGCCACATCCAGTTGTTTACTGAACACCTCCAGTGACAGTGATTCCACCACCTCCCTGCGCAGTTGCTTCCAGTGTTTAACAGCTCTTTCCCTTAAGAAATTCCTCCTGATGTCCAGCCTGAACCTTCCCTGGCAGAACTAGGAGCTACGACTTCTTGTCCTGTTGCTCAGGAGACCAACCCTGACCAGACTGCAACCCCCTTTCAGGCAGTTGTAGAGATAAACTTTATTCTCTGAGATAAACAACTTAAGCTCCCTTGGCTGCTCCTCATAGGACTTTAGACCCTTCATCAGCTTTGCTGCCCTTCACTGGACTTGCTCCAGCACTTCAATGTCTTTCTTGGGGGCCTGGAACTGAATTCAACAGGATTCAAGGTGCAGCCTCACCAGTACCAATGACTTCCCTGGTCCTGCTGGCCACACTATTCTTGGTACAGGCCAGGATGCCATTGTCCTTATGGCCCACCTGGGCACACTCTGGCTCCTGTCCATCTGCCTGTCGACCAGCACCCCCAGGTCCTTTCCAGCCACTCTTCCCCTCAGCCTACAGTGCTGCATGGGGTTGTTGTGGCTGAAGTGTAGGAATTGGCATTTGGCCTTGTTGAACCTTATATAGCTGGTCTCATCCCATCGATCCAGCCTGTCCCTAGGATCCTTTAGAGCCTTCCCCCTCTTCAGCAGATCAACACTCCTACCCAGCTAAGGGACCTGGTGGTCCACCTACCAAGCCTACTTGGAATCATTGACTGCACAAAATCCCAACTTGATTTACATAAATAAATACTATATTCACATATATTTACACATATGTTTGGCTACTCTCTGAACCTCTGCATCTTAAATTCTGTGTGCCACATATATAACACATTTTTCTTTTGTTTGGTGACACATACATACACATACGAACACCTGTATATATCACCACATTTTCATTAATTACAATTTTCACATTCATTTTCACTGTGACAATGAAATGTGAATGTTTGGGTTTTTTGGTGATGCTGAATGTGTATTTTCTTAATGTCAATGTTCTAAAAAACTTCCAAGGACTGAGAACTTCTCTGATTGAGCCAAAGAAAGAGAGGAGAAACTTGAGTAGAGGTAAACTCCACTGAGTACTGTCCCTGGCTTTATTCAGTTGTCCACAGATAGGGCTCTAGTGAAATTTGAGACCAAAAGTACACCAGTCACCTCTAATACCCTGCATTGTTTCTGCTGGTTTCATGCAGGAATCTTAGGTGGTGCATGGCTCTAATATTTAAGCAAATGAGCTGAGTTCTCAGCATAAATCAATAAGCTTTTTCACTTTTTCACCCTATCAATCAAAGACCGTGAAGTATAACTTTTAAAGCAATAGCATTTGAAGAATACTCAAGTGGCCTGGTAATTGGGACTTCAGGATGTTCCACAGTGAGAGATGGATCTGCAAAATTATATATATAACCCGAAGTTTATAGATTTCCCTAGGTTCCTATAAACACTTGGTGGTATCCTGTCATTTTTGTAGCCATGATGCTATAGCAAGAGTATCCATTTATTTATTTTTTTAGTAATTTAGTATAGAACTGTTGTTTTTAAGAGGAGTTTTTTTGTTTATTTTCTTGCCTATAGATCAATTATAGCAAGACAAGATAAAGACACACATGTCCATTCTTCAAAGTATGTACAGTAAGAAAAAATAAAAGTGCACTCATATGGGATTTTATTAAATATGGTTTTCTGGCAGAATAAAATTGTTATAATGCTTTTACTTGGAGATTGAAAGTTTGATGTTAAAAGTAAGTTCTGATGAGATTATTTCTTGAACACATGGAACGATCAGTCTCCCTCATTTTACTGAGTAAAGTGCTTTATACCACCTGCATATGCCCCAGCTTTCTGCTTCATGTTTCTTTTCTATTTTCATATCCATGGGAATGGAATCTGCTTTTCAGTATTCAGCAAACATGTTTCCTGCTGCTACCACTGCTGCCTTTGACTTAGGCCTGACTTGCCATGTCTTCTTCAGTGATGCTGAACCACCACAAGTGGGTTTTGCAGTCTGGAGATTCCAGCATAATTCTTCCTAAAATGAATTGTCTCACTTTTCTTTCCATTTAATTTTTCACTGTATTTTTTGGGTTCATATAGGATCATTTAAATATATTTATGGTGGAATACACCAACATAGCTCAACTGAGTGATGATTATATTCATGCAAAGACTATCAGAATAAAGGGAATGCATGAGGGGATGCCAAGTTGGGAGGATTTTTTTTCCTATGTCTGACAAGGATGACATGTCCTAAATAATTATTCCTGTTAAAATGCAGATAACATTCATCCTTCATTTCATTTTATTATGGGTCAGAGAAGTTTATCTTTGGTACCCTCTGACAATGCATGCAGAATATCTGTCTATTTGATTCTTAATACACTCAGTAGTTACAGTGTCAGTAAAGACTAAAGCCTACATACAGAGGATCAGAACAAAGCTTGAGTTTTCAGTGAATCAGAATTGTGCTTTGCTAGTGTCAAGGAAGAGAAATGATTGCTCTGTTTTAGATACAATAAAGGAAAATTATAGTTTCAGAAATGCTGTCTCCAGGAGTCTCCTGTTCATGGTCTGTTTTGTTCTTTATCATCAGTATGTTCTGAATGTTTTGCTCCCCTGCTTTCAATTTAAACATGGTGCAGACAGCTTACAGCACATTGTTGGATGTGAGGCTTTAAACTGACAAATTTGCTCTTTTTATACCCTTTCCAACCTTTTCACTGGATTTCATGCTTTACCTTTGCAAATATTTGTGAAGATCATAAAGAGATCAGGGAGAGAAATGTTCCAGACAAATGAGACCAGTAAATTTTTTTTCAGCATGTCATTTGCTCTTGGTGCTGTCACCATCTATTTCACAAAAAGCCAGGAAGTCTGAGCGCTGTGAAGCTTGTACAGAAACTAAGACGTGTAGTATTAGGAAACTTGGTGCTGAGTGAAGTTACCGAACAACGAACCTGATGAAAAGCAACCCCCAGGAAAAGGATCGGTGGGCAATAGAGGGCAGGAAATTAAACATATTGGTACCCTAATTGGTACTCTGTTCTCTGTGACACTGTAAATAGGACTGCTGTGATAACACAAATTGGTGTGATCATTATATTTGAGTCTAAACTTTTGTTCCCATCTGGAACCAGGTTTTACTGAAAGTTTTCTCTCCTTGAAACGTATCGAGGAAATATGATGCTTAATGCAATTAGTCTACATGACTCTGTTCCTTCTAAAGGTTACAAACACCAAGCCACTGAAATAAAAGGTTATTGTATCAGAAAGTGAAGGCATGTCGAAACTGTAGAAAATGGGATGTGTAGCCTGGATTCTTCAGTTTAACAAATTCATTTCACACAAGGTTTTCTATAACATGGAACCAAAGCTGATGGAGAGCAGTACTGCGAAATTCCCAGTGGGTATGGGGAATGATCACAAAGCTAGTGAAGGTGACTGTGTCAGAAACTCTTGTATCTCAGGGATGAAAAGAGATCACAAAATGGAAAAAACACTGAGAAGCATGGTACTGCATGGAAAATTCAGGGCTGCATGGCAAGAGATGGCCCCAGAGAAATGACAGTATAAGGTTCCATTTCATACTTTTTCCTTTCTTTTCCATATTCCTTCATTAAGGAAGGCAAAATGATCACTACAAAAGATCAATATTGCCTATTTTAGAGGACTTTGTTTGAGATGGAACATTTTTAATGTACTGAGGCATAGAAAAAATGGGATTTATACATTAAAAAAAAAAAAAAAGTCGTTTATTCCAGCTCCAATTTGTAAATATATATCTCTGAAAACGAAAAAAGACTACCCAGAAAGGTTAGTCAGAATGGGGATACAGGTAAAATTTTATATTCTACAGTATATGAGAAAGTGCATAGGCAGAAATTAAGCTGCTAGACAGGGAAACACAAATGAACTCAGGTTTAAAACCCCTAGGTATTAAAAAGTCGTTTTGAAGCACTTCTTTACACTAAGAGTGATAAATGTGTGGAGAAAGCAAAACCTATCATTAGATTTGTGTTGAAGCAGACACATGACTCTTATTCCAGAATTTCAGAAATACACATCATTTTTGCAGTTTAAGTAAAGTGTTAATTCGCCAAGGAAAATGGGAAAAAAGCAGTTCAGCTGCTCTCTCAATAACTGTAAGAAAGTGGCAGCTGAAAAGAGAGAATTGATTTAACAGTTACACCACTGAACAGTAAATTAATCAACCATGGTTAGTCACCTTGCAGCAGTCTACAAAATCCCTTTGGCCCATCACTTATGCGGCCACATCAAGATATGTACTGTCATACATTGACCACCAGTAGGTTTGCATGAGGTTGCATTATACTGGGAAATAAAAAAATGATGGAACCTGCAGGTATCAGCTAAGATCACTACCTCTTAATAAGAATGATAAAACAGTCAGAGGTCTAAAACTAAAAGCCTGTGACCCTTTGTTTAAATACCACTTGAACCTTAAAAAAAAGCCCCAAAACCAAACCACAGAGAAAGCAGATAGACCTAAATAAACAAGTAAAAAGGAGAATGGATTGAAGTTACATTTTTTTGTATTCCTTATGTTTCACACACAAATTTCCTGGGACTGCTAGTCTTGTGATTCCTTACTGTACAACAAATGGCTATAACTTTTAAGAACCCTTTTGGTGTTAAAAATAATAATAAAAGTACTTCTAAGTTTAAAGACAGCTGCAAATAGGTAGGAGCTCATACACAGGAAAACAGCTATGTGAAAAAGTTACCAAATACATGCTGCTACATACTTATGCCATGGTTGTACATGAATGCTTTGAAGAATGACATTTTATAGTTTTAACAAGACCATCTTTGGAACAAGGGCTGCAGGAGCCTATTTTCTAAACTGTTTAACTTTTTGTGATAAAAAGTACAGTGATTTTTTTCCCTTCTCCTGTGTAAATGTGGCCTTTAGGGGACCACGACTCCAATCACAGACTATGAATATCTGTGGACAGAAAATAGGACCAGCTGGTGCCCTTGCCTGGTACTTTTTACATTTTCTTTAGGGTGCTGGTTGGGAGGAGGGGTGGCAGAGAACTACACATAGAAGACAAGAAACAGAAGTTGTGGCTGGAAAAAGACTCAGAATTGGCTACAGCAGCTCTCCACCAGCTGCCATCACAATGTGCATTGTGTACATTTGCACGGGGTGGAATCTAATTCAGTTTTACAGTCAGAAAAGAAAAGGAGGCAATCACCAAGCATCCATCACCAAACAGCATGATAAGTAAACTGTTATTTGGATCATGTATTTAACCCAGTCAAGAGACTTGGACTGGAAAAAGTGGTCAGAAAAGACAGGAATAAAAAACCCCAACCAAACCAAACAAACAAAAAACCCTCCCATGAAATAAAACAGAAGGACAAAGAAGTATCTTTCCTTCTTCTTTGGGTTTTGAACTCTGACAACTATATACAAGTAGTATATAATTATTGTTTATGAGCTTAATCTGAGACTTGAGACTGCAGTAGTGTGAAGTGAAACAAAAAAAACAATGCTTTTGTGAGGGTTCTTTGACAGGTTTCCAGGAAGGTTCTTAATGTTTAGCACAGTGAAGCATTTCCTTATTGGCAATATTTTGAAAATCATCCTGCATTTAAGCAAAGACAGAGAGGGACATAAATGTCTAAAGAAAATAAGCCCATTTTTCAAAGTAACCTCTGCACTTATGGTCAGTATCTAATAATATTTAGTCCTTGACAGATTCAGAGACACTGCTGGGTAAGTGTTTCAAAACCATCTATAAAATTAACTGCTAAAGGATATAGAGTGCTTAGACTTTTTATATTTGCTTTGTGGCATTTCTTAATTTGCAGACATTTAAGCAAAACTCTACTCATCCAGTCCTATGAGCACATATAACAGCCAGGCTACCTTCTAAAATGGCTAAACATTGCACTCCTCTAATATACCCTTATGGAATTTTCAAATAATCTGTTTAATCTAAAAGGCTCCTATGCCTTTCAGTATCTCACATTCAACAGCGTTGAATGGGTTCAGTCCCAAATCCAATCAAATGAAAAAGCACTAGATGTGACTTTAGACATATAACTTATGCATACTTTTCATGTGTCACAAGTTTTATGCAAGAAACATTAGCCTCTTTAGCTGTTATTTAAGTTAGTGCACATTATAGTCAGGTGCTGTGAGCTAGAGGGAAAAAAAAGAAAATAAAGTTTAATCACAACTCATCTGTTGCAGAATAATGCCAAAGCCCTGAGGGTGCTAATAGGACTGACTGGCCTCACCTGGGGTGCCTGTTCACCCTTCCTCTCTTCATGAGCCCAGGACCCCCATTCAAGCTCAGCCTGATGAAGGTATTGATCTCGAGCCCATCTCTCAGATGGTCCCTGGACTTGTGCTACAGGTGGCTTCTCTCAGGTAGACAATGTGTCTTGTCTGTGGCTCCATCTTCTTTTCTTCCTGGACCTTGTGAAAGGCCTCCATGCCTCGCTGTCCTGCCCCTGCTGTGTCCCCCTGGGTGTCTTGTTACAGGTAAACAAATATTCAAGCAATTTTTGCAGTAGATATGAGGATCTAAAGTTATTTCAGAACTTGTAAAAGCATATCTGTGTGTTTTTTTTTGGTTTGGGTTGGTTTTTCTTTGGTTTTGATATAAGGATTGAGAAGGTTGGTGGGCAGAAGTGGTAGATGAGGAGATGCATTTAACTCTTCCCAAAGCAAATAGCTTTCCTACTGTCTGCTCCATCTATGTTTTGCAAATGTTGGTATTTTTAGTTTCATAGCCATAACAAAAGAAATCACAAACTTTTTTGAAGTGTAGTGTGAAGCTTTCTGATTCAAAATGAATTCTTCACCTTGGAGTGTTTAATAAGTGTTTCAGAAAAAAAGTTATATTTAAAAAAAAAAAGGTGCAAATAAAAAATCAAAATGATCACTCTGAAAGAAAACAATGTTGTCAAAACAGAAGTATTTTTGAGTTTGTATAGAAGCATTTTTTTTTTTTACTTGAAATAATTCTCCAATCTGAATTTAACAATGAGTTTGCTTCTTCTGAAGCCATGCTCCTCAAAAAACTTGCAATATTTACTGTTTGCTTTAGTTGTCTCCCTGATGTTTTGTTGGGTATGATGAGAATGCATTCTGTCCACTTTCAAAAGAGGCCACAAAACACTGAGAGTCCTCTGTTATTGCTAGTCTGAAACAAAGTAAATATATCATTCAAGGTGCTTCAAGGATTGTGGTTTTTATAAGCTGTTACAACAAGATTCTGTTGACAGTAAACATGGCTCTGCAGTTTACAGCATAGGTTGTGTATCATAATCCACAGTTTAAATTAAGTAATTCAGGTTCAATGTCTCAGAGCTTTGCCTGAATTGACTTATCTCCAGCTACCTCATTGCTGACCCTGAAGCCTTTTATATAGAGGATCTATAAAAGGCTAAGGTAATTACTTAAATTATAATACACAGACACAAAAAAA
>VXAU01002192.1:239089-257337 GCA_013399695.1 Formicarius rufipectus | reverse complement strand
AGAGACTGAGGTTGTGAAGCTGCAAATCCATCTCTTGGTCTCACACCATTTGTGCCCCAAATCCCAATCCTTTCTCTTTATATCAGGGTTTAAAGAACCAAGAGTTTCCTATCCTACCTGTCCGCTGTTCTTCCCTCTTTCCCATCCTCATTCCAGCACCTTCCCACACAAATTTTCCCATCTCAGACTTCCTTCTCACCAGCCCACTTGTGAGCTTGTAAAGCTCCTCTCACTCTTCAGCACTTCCTTCCCATATTTTTGTCCTGCATTTCCTCCCACGCTAATCACATCCTTTCTCGGTTTACAGTTTCCAAACCTGCTACAGTTATTTGCTCCCCCCTGTTCCGTGTGTGACTGTTACTCCTTCAGCCTTTTGCCAGCAATGCTCTTTGCATGGACACTTCTTCCCATAGCCTTTGCAGCCAGCCAAATTCTCCTTTTCTGGCTCTCAGAAAGCACCCTCACCTTCTCTCCTGGGCTTTCAGAACACCAGGCACATTTGGTACACAAAACTCAGGGCAGGAATGAGTAAAATTTCAATCAGAATTGGATATATAAGGGCAATGAAGTTTTAAATTCTTTATTGTATAACATTTGCAAATGAGTTGGGTTTTATATTTCAACAATAATTTGGAAAAAATAACAACTGTAAGCTTTATCTTAATAAATTACTTTTAGTTTAAAATGCACTGCTTTTTGTAGCTAGTTTGCCATTCTAATCAATACTGTTGTTGTCAAACATATTCAATAGAAGAGATTTTTTTAAATAAAAAAAATTAAGGTTCATGGAAATGTAAGAACTTTTGAAAGCATATTCTGGGGTACTTCTCAGTCTGATTCTAGCTACTGGTTGTTAGTGATGGGGCTATGCCAGCCGTACTGGTCGTAGCTTGTTCCAGGGACAAACTATTGCAGTACATGCTCAGCAAAAAACTGTGAACAAGCTCAGGGGAAGGTAAGAATAACTGGAAAAACACCTTATTTCCCCAAACTTTCTGCTACGGCACGGAGCGTTTTTGAAATGACTTGGGAAACCGTAAATAGTATCAAATTCCATTACATTTCCCTTTATTCTCGCGTTTCAGAAACGAAGCCCGCGATGCCCAACCTTCTCCCCCCCTCCGCACGGACAGGGATGCGGAGGACGGAGCTGGTGCGTGTGCAGGGGGGACACCTGCTGGCTGCGGGCTGCCTCAGGCACGGCTCTTCCGAAAGCGAGGGGAGCGATGCCACAAAGTAGGCTGGGAAATGGTTTTTTTTTTACTACCATGGAAAACGTTGTGGGTTTGGTGGTGGTTTATTTTTTTTTTTTTTCGTCTGTTTTTTAGTAGGGCGGATGCTGAAAACAAATTTGCTGTTTTGGTTTGGGAGTGCCAACCTCTCCGGCACTGTGTGCAATTAAATCTCAGAATTAACTAAATTGCTTCTCCCTCCATCATGTTGAACTGAAATGAGGTGTGCACTCAATAAAATCAAATGTACATATATAACCTACAGAAAAAGGCATGACTACTAAGAAATGAAGCAAATGAAAAAAAATGTTGTAAATTGTTCTTAGGAAAATAACATAAAAGCAGAATGATATTTTACTGAGAGACACTGTTTAAAATTTTTGGAAGTCTGATATTTTGAAATATCCTCAGACTTGAACCCTAAAGAAGAAATATGTGAAATTACTGAAGTTTTCTACTTTAGAAACTGGGAATTTGAAAAATAAGCTAAATATAAAAGTACTAAACGCTTTATTAAATACAAAGTTAGAAACACTGAAAAGTGAAAAAACAAAACGACAAAGTGCATGCTTTGTCTCCAATTCCAGATGCTTCAATTTCCTTAGGTTTGATAATGCATTAACTTATTTGCAGAACTGATTGGAAGCACCTGTTTAGTGACACATTACTTAAATGCTAATAATAAGTAAAATGTTCAGAGGTATGTGATCTTAGGTATACACAGCACCCACCTGGTTGTGCTCCAAAATCTCATCTAATCACTGGCACATCAGAAATAAGATGCTGATAGGGCTGATCAAATATTGAGCAATGAATTTAATAATGAGTTTTGTAGTCTCACTCAGCTGGCTATATAGCTGATTTGATAGGGGTTTTTTGGTAGCTTATTTCACTGAGGATGTTACTGATTGATAGTATATTTCCTCTATGTTTTTTTTTTTTTTTTGGGGTTTTCTGGATAGCAACTTGGGTTTAGTCTGGTTGGTGGTTTGTTTGTTTTTTGTTTTTTTTTTTTTTTTGGCCAAAGGGAGGTATCAATCATAGACCTACAACATGTTTATTTCTCTATGTTGAGGGGTAGTTAAGCCATATAATTATATACATTAGGTGTTCAGAGGACAGTGTCTTTATAGCCCTACTGGAGAGCTGTAATCTCTTTAATTTGTATCTTTTATCTTTTACCTTCCCAGCATTTAACCACTGGACTCTTGCTCTTTTGATAGTAAGAGCTCTAGTTCATGTTCAGAGAATGTCTGGACAACTGAGTGAAAATACTAGGTTTCATGTCTTGAGGACAAGCCCTAGACTACAGAATGGCCTGTGTTGGAAGGGACCTTAAAGATCATCTAGTTCCCAGCCTCCTGAGGGGGTAAGAATGCCTTTCATTTGACCAGGTTGCTTAAAGCCCCATCCAAACTGAGCACTAGGGATGGGGCATCCACAATGTCTCTGGACAACCTGTGCCAGTGCCTCACCACATTCACAGGAAAGAATTTTCCCCTTAATTTGCTCTCAGTTTGAAGACATTCCCACTTGTTGTGTCACTACATTCTTTTGTTAACACACTCCCTCCATCTTTCTTGTAGGCTCCTTTCTGTCTTATATACTTCTTTTATTCAAACTGTGTTCTTTAGATTTGATTGACAGATCTTAAGTGCAGAATTTGATTCAGCACAAATGGAAGCAATCCCATTTCTCTTTACTAACACTGCAGGACCAAAGAATATCACCTCCTACACCTGGAGAGGATGACACATAGTTGTTTTCCCTCTGTCCAGTTGTTTAATCCTAAGAGTCATAAAGTAAACTTGGCTTTAGATGCCTCCTTAGGGAGGAGAAGTGTGTTGCTCTATCCTCAGTTGTAGTCTCCAATCTTTCCACCAATCTTTGTGAGTGAAGTGCCAGTCTGAATGTTGTAGAGATTCCCCAAATCAGGTCAATTAATGCTAAATACTATTAGCCCGTATTGGGGCTTAAAAAAAGTGGCACTACACATAAATTGCTCTGAAGCAACCTAATGAACTATTTCAGTCAGGAAATACTTGGTAATCTCTTTAATAAGATCTAAAAGTACACCTTTTTGGAGAATTTAGCATGTGTTTAAGAGACAAAGAAAAATATGGGTATTTAGAAATGAGATTTAATTAATATTTGTTACTGCTGTTTTCTCTACAGTGTATTGACACTTATAGTGTCAGTCACATTGATTAGTTAGTATATGAATATACTTAGCTGAAGAGATTTTGTAGCAACAGTGGACCTAAACTTCACAGCTTTTACACATTTTTATCTCTGGAGCATGAGTGATATCAAATTGAGATTTATGATAAACCGGGAACTTCAAACTCCCAGGAAAATGCTAATCCAGTGACAAACAGAATGCTAAAAGAGTAACCAAGCATATGGAGAAACAGTCTTGTACAGAAAAATGCAGGTGCGCTGAAATATACAAAATTCTTCTTGGTGGAGAATTGCTAACCAAATAGCTGAACTTAGTCTGAGTAGTTACTGTTTATTTCTCTTTCAGCCCTTATGATGTAGATCATATTTGTTGAGGGGAAGCTCTCTATAGTCTGGAGAGTTCTTTCCTGCCCAGTGTGATGGACTGGCAGTGGTTTGATGAGCTCGTTACATACAAAAACATCCTATCGTGACTGTAGTTTGGAAGAAAAATTATAGTATATCTTTAAAACCCAACAAGACCAGAGGACTATATCTACTATATCATTAAAGTCCTACACCACAAATTCAGGTCAGATTGGAATGTGACACCCTGGGAGTATGAGGAATATCACTGGGGCTTTCCAACTAATTTTGTAAGAGGTACTGAAAAGTATGGAAAACAAGAGGCAAATTCTGGTTTATTACGACAGTGTAAAATGTGACCAGCTAAATGTAAATAGACTAGAATGCTGTGCAGTGATTTAACCCCAGCCAAAAACCAAGACAGACTTTCACTAAGTCCCCCACCAGTAGGACTGGGGAGAGAACCAGAAGGGTAAAAGTAAAAAAACCCTGTGGCTTAAGATAAAGACAGTTTAATAAGGAAAGCAAAAGCTGTGCAAAAAAGCAAAGCTGAGCAGAACAAGGAATTAATTCAGTGCTTCCCATGGGCAGGCAAGTGTTCAGCCTCTCCAGGAGAGCAGGGCCCCGTCATGGGTAAAGGTGACTTGGGAAAACAAACACCATCACTCCAAAACTCCACCCCTTTCCCATTTCTTCCCACTTTACTTACTGAGTATGATGTCACATGGTCTGGAATATCCCTTTGGTCATTTGGGGCCACATGTCCTGGCTGTGTCTCCTCCCAACATCCCATGAACCCCCTGCCCTCTTGCCAATGTGGCAGTGTGAAAAGCAGAAAAGCCCTTGGCTCTGTGCAAGCCCTGCTCAGCAACAACAAAAACATCTCTATGTTATCAATCCTATGTTCAGCACAAATCCTAAACTCAGCCCCACACCAGCCACATTTCTTGTTTAAGCCCTGGATGAAGATATACTGATGAAAGTGTGGTTGCAAAGTATTCAAATTCAGTATTTTTGCAAAAGCAAAAAAGTCTATCTAATGAGTCCAATTAAAAATGGGACCTACATCAAAAGAAGTGTATTTGAATAGAAAATTAAAGGGTCAGCTAAGGCAGTTAATTTTTTCAGGTGTCATGAATACTGTCCAGGGGAGCACAGCAAGAGAATTTTTGGGGAGACATTCCATACAAACAAAAGGAAGGAAACGAAACTGGCAAAGAATGCTGCAGTGACCAAAACAAAAAAAACCGGATGCAAACAGCGCCTAGTCAAAAATCATGGGAAAACATGCTAATCCAGTGTTATTAAACAGGCACCTGTGTAAAAAACAAACAAACAACAACAAAACACAAACAAAAAAACTGAATTGTTTTTTCTCAGCAGTGTCAACAGAATAGAAAAAAGTGATAAAAGGTTAGTTAGAAATTGCTGGGCCTTAAAGGTGTTCCCACTAAAGTTCTACAGCTGGTGATATATCTCAAAGAAAGTATGTTTCTTCCTCCACAGCACAAGGTCCTCTTTCACTACAGAACTGTTTGTGTTTCAGTGTGCGTGGCTGAAGGGTGCTTAGGTCAGACCTGCAGGCTTCTGGCCAACGCCTGCATTCAGCTGTGTGCTTCTGCCTTAGCATCTGGCTGCAAGATGCTGAGTCCTTTTCCCCACCATCACCTCCTCACACATTCATTTAGTAAAATGGTTCCTTTGTAGAAAGATCAGCAAAAGTGAGCACTACTTATATTAGGTTGGACTGAAAGTGTTGGAGCAGACACGAGATATTCCATATCCCTTCTTGCATTCAGGCTGAAGAATAAGATTTAGAGGGTACGTGAAGCTTCCTTGATGAAACTACCTTGTAGATTAACATTTCTCAAAGTCACTAACTTTCTTATCTGCCTATGATGGATTCTGCAACGCATCTTTCAACAATCCCTAAATATTTTTGTGACTAAATATTTGCTTTAATGTGTCATGAAAATTACGCAGTGAATATTTATGGCTGGTGATACTTTACTAACCCACGTTTTCACCTGCAACTAAGACAAAGAAAAGCTGGAATAAGATAGTGACAGGAGAGATCCCCTTTCACCCAGACAGGAATTTATGTAGTGCTTAGCTAATTAATGCGTGCTTTTTTTTTTTTTTTCCCTCCTCTAAGTGCTAATTAGCAACTACTATTGTCTTATAAAGAAAGCATATATCAGTGACTAGGGATGCTCAGAAGAGGTAAGCCTTCTGGAAGCCCAAATAAAAATGGCAAGGACATGAAAGCACATCTCCTTAGTTCTCCAGGTGGTGGCAAAACCTTTAGAAGTAATTTTGCTTTGCAGTGCAATTCTGTCCCCTCAAGTTATATTTATTCACTGAAAAGTTGTTTTTCAAACTTGAAAATAGCTCTACCATTCCTTTCCTAAAAAACACTGAGACTAGAATACAGAGCACTAATTATGATAGAAGCTCTGCTATGTCCCAAGTTACTATTCATTTTCAACCATCCTGTTTTTGAAGAATTGTAACAATTTCGATTAATTAAAGATAGATGATGAATGGTTTGAAATGGGGAAGGGGAAGAAGAGGAAAATGCCTTTGTCAAGGAATACCTTTATCAATAAAAGGTTTGTCCTTTCATGTTAGTACATATAATAACTTCATGTAATAACTAAAGGGGGATATATAAAGCAGTTTCAAGATAAATCTTGTGTCATTAAATTCTGTTGAGGTTTTAAAGGCAAGAGTTTCTAAAATATGCAATGTATGCATAACATGCAGATGAGATTTTGTTGATAATAGATATCTGGAAAGATTTTTAAAGGTCTGCACACAGGTCTGCAACAGCTCCTATTGAATTTTCATACAATTTAACATACAGTAAATCTCTAAAAGAAGCAAGGATTTTTAAGATTATTAATGGAGTTACTTCATAAATCTGTTCACATTTGGAGACTTTACTGCGTTTTGAGGAAGCTAAAAAACTTTGGCATGATTTCCAGAGCGTTATATATATCTCTTACCAGTGTTGAACAGCACTTAAAGAGTCTTGGAAATTCCCTTTTTCTAAGGAAAACCAGTTATTTTTTTAGGCACAAAAATAAGATGTCATTTGCCTATTACAATATTATCCATATTATTCTTCTCTGCATAGAACGATCATTTTCTGTTACAACAAACTTTTTATTGTTGATACATATTTCCTGCTGCATAAGTGTAAATTCTAGTTTGGGGCCAAGTAGTTCAAGGGGTAGGAGTTGAACTTCAATCATCTCCCCATTCTCAGTCTGCTACGGTATGTGAATGTGAGCTATTTCAGCATTATTTAAGATAATTTAGTAGGAATGTTATGCTTGATGTTTGAGCTAATTTCAAATAACCCTGATAAAAGGAATTCATCAGACTTGGCCACCAAATCTAATGCTTTAGATTTTGTTCTTCCCAGGAATTAATTTTAAAATGAAACTGCCCAAAACAAACAAGCAAAAAACACCCAAATTAAAAGCAAAACAAACTAAATCACTTCCTTTCCTTCTTGTGGATTTCCACCGTAACTCTTAACATAATCAAAAAAGTTCTTCAATTATGGTCTTCATTGTACTGCCAAAAGTGATGTTGACAGCTGGATGGCTTTGTACTGGTATCACAGATAAGTAATGTACTATAAAAATAAATTGCTATTCATCTTGCAAAAAGATCAGGCACCAGTGAAGGCTTCTACGCCATGTACTGTAGAAATGTTACTTATTAATTTTAACAAAGAAGAATAAGAAAAAGGGATAGCTGGGTGGATACGTAGGAGTACTTCCCAGGAACAAGACGGAATATAACACCCATTCATTCTGAATAGCCATAAGCAGATTTTGACATAAGTGAGGGAAGAGAAAATTTAATTAACAGAAATCCAAAATGAAGGAGATCGGAAGGATATTAGCTAAATCAATAAGAACAAAAGTGATATTTAAGTGTAGAAATTACTTTTCCCCCATTTTTCTAACATCCAAATGAAAAATACATTTCCCACAGGACATTTTCTGCATATTGATTTGATTTTAATCCATATTCTCCTTTCCAGAAATACAAAGATGGTGGTAAAAGTAAAAAATAGTTATAAAACCATTTCTGTCCTGACAAGTATTTTGTGATTATTAATTACATGCCTTTGAAACAAGTTGCAGCCTGATAGGCGCATTTGAAGAGTTACCTGCACATTTGCAGGAGGCAACATTTGTTGTCCTTCTCTTCTTGGCTGCAAAAATGCCAGAACTGGCTCCGAGAAAACCAATTAGTGGGAATAGGAACAGGAAACAAGAACGTTTTGTTGCTATAGAAACATTACCTTTTCTTGTAGCTACTTTTTCTGTGAAAATCACGTGAGCACTTTTTTGTTCTGAAATGAGAGAAATTCTTGTCTGAGTACATCAAGAATATGCCCCTGCCTTGCTACTCATTTTGAAGAAAGTTTCTAGCTATAACTTTAAACCAGTTTTATTCTAATCAAAAAGCTTATATTCACTTTAACCTCATCTTTTTATGCCGGGAAGTTTTTCATATAATATGCTAAGAATTAGGTCACTTAATTAGAGACATCAGTAGGTTCATAATCTAAAATCTTGAATCAGTTTGCAAACCCTTTATAAAATTATGCCCAGATTCAGAACTAAAATATCAGTGGCATTTATATTCCTGCCTGGGACAGTTTTTCAGAAAAAAATTCCAACATATTCAGTTAGTGCAAGATAACCCCTTTAAGTGTATAATGGAACCATAGATACCATGGCTTTAATATGCCTTGAATAGGGACATCTATATAGCACTTTAATAGGACTGGGGAGAGCGTGTTACATTTTACAGTATCCATTGTTTCCATAATCATGCAGATCTATGACATTTTGTTGGTTTTGCATGAGATGAAAAAATGAGATGGGAATGTTAATGGCGTTTTGGTGTTCTTCTTTTTTCTTTTTTGTTTTTTTCCTGAAAGAAAGTCAGCAACTGGATTCAACTAATATAATTGAGGAAGTCTATTCTCAGCATATACAAACTGGTGTCCTAAACTAACCTGTTGCCTAAGATTGTCTTTACTAGAAAGTTTCTTTATTTCCTTTTTACTTCCTCCCCCCCTTTCTCCCTTCCATCCCTCGCTCCCCCTCTCCTCCCTTTCCTCTTCCTCGCTTTCTTCCCCTCTTTCAACAGTTCTGGCTTCAGCTGGGTTTTTTTTCATTCTTTCTTCCTAATTTGAAAAGATATTCTCTGTTCATCTGCAAAATTAGTACAACTTGCAAAGATAGTGGGCAAACTAGCATTTAACTGTGCTCTGCCCTGGAGGGCTGCAGGTCTGCTCTGGGAGGGAGAGCAAGCTGGCAAATGAGGCTGTGCCCCCAGCCACTGTCAGAGTGAAATTTAATTATTCCAAACATTGTGCTTTGTTGTACAGGTGTTCTGCCTGAAAGAAGGAGTTATTTTTCCTCTGGAAATGAAGACACTGCACTCCTTCAGACTTCAGCAGCAATGGATTGAAATAGTGAACTTGGTGTTTTGTGATGAAGACTGAGTTATAAGACCTCTTTCTATCTACTGCCTGAACAGAGAAGTAACTATAAATCTTTCCAAAGTCAAAAAGGAAAGGGCAAAGACTACAAGAGATATGTTACAGTCTTTTCCAGTAATAACCAATATATTTGTCTTCCCTATGCATCTAGTAATATTTATGTACACATTTTCTGGAATGCTTTTTTTTCAGCTCTCCCTTCTGGTTAAGACTTGCAGATTTCTCAGATTAGTCCATGTTCACTGAAAGACCTTTTAGTATTACCTACTATTACTTTCAGGAAAATTATGAAGCTTTGAAAACTAGAAATTTCAATGATGCAATTGGCAAGCAAAATTTTAGAAGGCAAACTTCTAGAGCAATTTCATGAAAACATAAAGGGAGTACCTTAAGTAAAATTTAAAAAATAACAAGTTGTATTTGGGTTTTGGGGTTTTGTTTGGTTGGTTGTTTTTTTTTTTTAAAAAAAACCACAAAACACAAAGCTTTTCAAGACATCAAAAAGTGAGTACAATATTAAAAAAATCACTTAAGAAGAGAAATTTAATCAGTGAAATTCTTAAGGGTATTGTTTCAAAACAAAGTGTTATTCACATAAAAAATATTTTGGTTATGATCATGAAATAAAAACATACAAAATAATACAGTGTTTTCAAGAGGAATCTCCCTCAAGCCCATGTGTGTTTCTATCACTTGGAGGTACAAATTAGCTTTGCTTTCTGCTTACCATTTTATGCAGTATTTCGTACTGCCTAATGGTCACACGAAAACAGCTCTTCTTTGTGCCTGGAATTATGAAGGAGATTATATTTAGAATGAAACTATATCCTCTATGACACCTTGTTTAAGTGTCAAAATTCACTATGCAGAAGTTGAATATCTCATAGCAAAGCACATTGCCACTGCCTCAGAGTATTGCTGGAGTCAAGCATTTTGTAATGTGTCTGCTTTTGAACAGGCTTTCTCTTTGGGTTTGACAAGGTCTGAAATCTTTTACACCGTGATTGCCTGAAGCTTTATAACTGTTTCAGCCACACTCCCACATCTCAGTTTTGTTATCTAATTTCAAGGAGTGATATGAGACTAAGCCAAGAGGGAAGATTAATGTCTGCCAGCTTCATAGTCTGATCCAGTTATTTAGAAGACATCTTTATTCTCTTGGATGGAGGTAAGTGGCATACTAGCAGTCTGTGTCACCAGTTCAGGACAGGCTCTAAAAAGTTTGGCTGGTGTTTGTGAGCTTCACTGCAAAACCTGTGTTGTTCCTGATAAAGCAGTTGTTGGGCTGCCTAGTCCAGCAGCTCTCTTGACTGCCGTAATTGCTGATGTAGCAAGACAAGATTAAAGCCTTAATTGGTGGTTGGTGTCCTTGCTTAAGGACAAGAAACATTTAATTTCAAGGATTTTAACAAGATTTACTTGATACTGTGTCTTTTGCAGAGACCTCAGCAAAGGTTTTCTTTTCCTTGACGCATTCTGTGCCCTGCTATAAAAAAAAGCATTATGTGCTCCTTCCAAAAGCAATTCTCAGTCTGCTGCCTACCAACCTGTTGCAAGAGGAGCTCCCTAAGATGTATATTTCTCAGACATGCCTGAGTGCAACATCTTTGAGTTGCACACGCTGATATGGACATGTCTGTACCGCTTTGCATGTAATGACTGCCTTGTGTTTTCTGGCTGTTAAGGACAGTGGTGGCAAGTGGCACCACAAAAAGTGATTCTCTGACTAAAAGAGTAAGGGGAAACTCAATGCACATTTTACTCAGTTTTACTCAGTTCATTAGTCATTTTAGCCACTTGTAACCAGTTGAGTAAATTAATTTCAACTAAATGTGTGTCCAAAGTGTAAGACTTTTACTCTGCCTTCTTTTACTTCCCTGGAACCGGGGAGTGCTGGAAAGGTGAGCCAAGTCCCTTTTCTTCCACTTACAACACAGTTGCAGAATTATTCATAGGTCTTATGAACAGGGTTCATTTAAAGTGATGAAACGTAATGCAGGACACATATTTGATCCCAGGATGATGTTAAGATCATTTTTATTCCCAGTTGCTGGTGGCTAAGCAAAAAGGCAGAAACAAATTTACAATTGAAAAAAATACCAAAGCCACGAGATTAGGACAATCTAATCAGCCCCGTTTGCCTGATCACTCTCTTTGACTTGTACATGACCACTAGAAGGAATAAAATAATGTCTTGAATCTCAAACGCATGAAACTGCTTACCTTCTTTCCTATTTTGCTGAGCAGGAGACTGGAATCTCTCTTAATCTCTCTTCTGGTCAACATATGGGCAAAGTATTTAACCTTGGACAGCAGTGGCTGAGGCTTCTGCTATAAAGAATGTGATGCAAATAAAGAAACACATGAAATCCAGGTGGAGTCTTGACTATGGGAAGCAAACCAGCACAAATAAGACCACTCACTGTCCACAACAAAGAGGGTACTTTAGTCTTGATTCTCAGTGCTACATGGCTGTGGATCCAGAAGATTAATGGGTATTGTGGCACAGAATTTTGTGAGTGTGAGTAGGTAGGTGGCTAAAAATGTCAGCAGAGTGAAAGCAGACAGTCTCCTGTGTTGAGACGCAGTTTTGTTAGGAGTGTGAAACTACAATAGTAGAGAATTTTTGAGCTTCTGAGGGATGATGAAGGAAAAAAAAATTAAACTATTGCTGTGGCAATTGTGCAAAGTAGGATAGTAAATGTAGGAATGGCAGATGTCAAATGCAGCAACATGAAATTTGGAGCATATCTTTTGTATGTAGTATATGACTGGTTTGAATATAATTAGCAAATTACAGAAGGCTTTTACTCTCAACAACACAGGCAACTTTAAAGCCAAGGAAGATTCTGCCTATAAAAAAAAGAAAAAGAAAATATCATGCATGTTTCAGGAAAACAATTAAGCAATCTGTTCTTTGAGTGTTCTATAAAGGATTCATTATAATGAAGTATTTGCAATATGTGACTGCATATGTGCGTATTTAATAGAGTCTGCCCATACTTGAAAGTGTTCTAAACTGCAAACAGGGACACAGAGGTGCCTTTGGTTTTACATAAGACACATTATCAAGGCACCAGGAGTTTATAAAGTGCAATATATGTGTAGGAGGCAACTTCAGTGTCAGAATTTGGCTAGTCTTGAGCTCATAAAGGATTTGTAGGGTAAGATGGCATTGTGATTCAAACATACACTACAGACTATGTGCTCCAGAGCAGGGCAGCTCCTTGAGGGATAATTCTTGTAAATCTTACGCTGTGAATCAAGAGCAGCCTTAGCCAGTGTCTAAGTCTAGAGGAAATGAAGAAATTTGTTGGACTAGAAACCAAAGGAGACAAGCCTCCTTTAGATTAAAAGCAAAATTTAATTAATGTATGATAATAGAAAGGATAACAGTTCTTAACTACTATATATATCTCAAAATCTCCTCCTCACCTGCAAAACCAAAAACCGAAGTGCCCCCTTCCCTTACTACACCCCACCCCAGTGATTACCGTTGCTAGGTGACACCTTCACTCATCATCTGCCCCTTTCTTATTTGGGAATGGAGAAAGATAAGGGCCATTGACGCCTTGTTTGGTGGTAGGGGAAAGAAAAATTCCACGAGGTTCTAAAACTGTAACAGCCAGTGTGTCATTTGTGCTCTTCCACTGCAAGAAGAGATAACTCAAAATTAGTTCTGAAATTTGGTATTCATGACATAATGTAAGCAACTTTCAAAAGTCAACAAAACCAGGCATCTCTGGAGACATTTTTTGTGATATATTTTTCAAGTTTCTTTTTTGGGATCAATAGTATTAAGCATTGAAAATAAGAATAATTGATTTCTACACCTGCAATGAACAGTGTACATATTCTGTATACCACATATTACTATATCAACACCAAATGTAAAAGTAGACCAGGTAGGTATACAAAACACTTTTTCTGGGATTTATTCCCTTGCCTAATGTTTGCTCCTTTCTAACATAAGATGTTAAAGATATGAAACCATCACATATATGATTAATAGCACATTCTTTGCCTTCCACAGAGAGATTATTAAAGTATATATTTAGAACAAAGAACCATATATCTTCTCCAGTGTTAGAAAAATCACTCTCAGGTTCTAAAGACTTTGAGAGACATTTAGGAAAAAAACCCCAAATATTAGAACTTTGCTCAGTCATCAAAATTGGATGTTTTTATACCATGGAAGCAATGGTAAAAGCTAGGCAGGGTTACATAATGATGTGCTTGTGAATAGTTTTCTGGCTTCATGCCTGACTGTCTCTCTAGGCTGTTTGCCTAAATCCCCCTGACTTTTTAAAGAAAACCCTTTCACTGTAATTTTCTCTTCCTACATGATTTACGGAACAACCACGCAGAGTAAGAGCATTAGGAAATCCAAAGCCTCAGGATCCATGATATTAGGAAAACTTAAAAGTCAAGGATGAACATTCAGATTTGCATCACGCAGAATTTTTTGTCTTAAGGCACATGTTTGAAAGTTCCAACAGTACTCTTAGATCCTGAAACTGAAAAAAACCCAGTCTCAAATATAAGAGTTTTGTGGCAAACAATGTACTGCTGCATAAATTTCACAACACTGTACATGCTAATGAAGCAAAGACCTCAGTAACCGAAGTATTCTACTTGACTGAACCTTTGCTTTTATATTGCCCTGGTATTCCTATGTCTTTATTTTATATATGGTCCATTTAATTTTTTTTTCTTTTAGATATTAGCATTTTGTTTGTAAACTCTAAACAGAGAGAGAAACATGATTCAGATGTAGAAGTGAAACACTAGGAGAGTTTTTATCAGGTTTTACATATTCAGAATTGTATGTCTAAGTGTATGCCTAGTTAATTCAAACTCAAATTGCTGTACTCTGCATGTTTCTTGGTCTGGAGAGCTAAGAAGTCAGGAAAAAAAAAAAAGATGTCTGCCTCTGGTCATCATGCTGAACAAAAGATTACTTCAGAATTAATATCATAATGATTTTCCTAAAATTTTTGAGTTGTTATGGTCATCTATTTTGGGATACCATAAAAAGCACCCAGTGATTTATGCTGAGTCTCAGTAGAAACACACTGCCGTCCTTTTCCTCATGTTCCAAAATGCACATGGAAGGGCAGGTATGACCAAGTGCACAATATTATTTCTGCACTTCTAAGTCCTGGTTATTCTCCTTCAACTGCTTCTCCCTCAAAAGGCTCATTAAAGATGCTGTTGTTATTCATTTTATAATGAGACATCTCAGATAAATGATTGGCACATATGGGCCATGGAATCATTCACATTTTAAGTACATAGGCATTCCTTTTTAAGTTTTTAAATCGTTGTTGCTATCAACATTTCGTGATGAAGAAAAATATGAAAATCCACTGTATTGAGTGCAGCTGGCTTGTTCCTTGTGACAGGTCAAAACCAGCAAGGGGAATTGTGTATGAAAGCTTTTTTTACTTCATTAAACAAGCAAATAAACAAAGCTGCTTTCTCTGTGAATGCTTTTCTTCTGTAGATTTTTTTTTTTAAGGAAAGTCGTGTTTTCCCTTCTATAGTCCGGGTACTAGCAACAGTTTGATCTGTCAGAAAAGCAAATAAACAGAGGATTACTTGTTCCCAAGGAGACATTTCTCTGCCCCTCCAGATTCTTCAAAATTAGCAACATCTTTCCTGCTCCTATGCCAGTACTTGTAGCTGTCCTGGAGACGGCACTTCCCAGCCTGTAACACTGCTTCACCTACAGTATCCTACAGATGAGAACATCTGGGCTTGGTCCCTAACCTTGAGGAATTGGTTTCCATAACCCTCCAAAACAGAGGCTACTGCAGTGAAGGTTTTGTTTTGGTTTGGTTTTTAACAGAATTAGAACTCTTAAAAGTATGAAATGCTGTCCTTTACATCACTGGAGATAGTTGTAGTACACTGCAGTTGCACGTGGCACCTCAGGCAGTGTTAAAATGTTAGCCCTCGTGCTGAAGGGGCTGACCTGGAACCATCCCTAGTGCCCCCATCCCCACTGCTCCCCTTGGGCAGGACAGGCCTGTCCCAGAGATGAGGGCACTGCCAGACCACAGAGCTGCTTTGGGGTTTGCTGCAGCCCCAGAAGTGTCCCTTGCTTCTGGACTGGGTCCAGAGCATGGTCCCAGACCCTCAGCTGCGGGGTGGATGAGTGGGTGGGCAGGTGGGTTGCCTGGACTGATGGTCCTGCCCCATGGTGGGCTATGTAGCCTCACTACTACCCTTAGTACTGCAGGGCACTGTCAGCCCTCACCATGCCCAGGCAAGTAAGTACCTGAAGAAGGCAGCCTTTCTTCTCATCACTGATGACCTGCCATAATTATCTGTGCTCCAACTGTAGTCACACTTTTAGCAAAATCCTCCAAGCCAGAAAGCTCATTAGCTGCGTGCACGTGTGAGGCATGAGTAGATGCTATTTCTGTTGTGCTAACAAATGATAACTGTTGCATGTTTGAGAATGCACAGCAGGATCCTGGAAACATTCAGCATTCAGAATTTGCTGTCCCCACTTTAAATTCTTAATGTCAGTGTTTTTAGTGATCTCACCCTGCAGCAGAGCTGAAAGAGCTGTTCTGGAGCCAAACAAGTCCAGTACACTAAAATTAAAGTGTACTAGCAAGATAGGAAAAAACATTGCCATTACATCATGCTTTCATTTTATTCAAAAAGCTTTTTAGGTGGACCATGTCTAGAGTCTTTTAGGAAGTGTACTTTTGGGATATGTGTTGAAGACTTACTTCTAGTTGTGAATCTGGTCTGAATTCTATAGTTTATGTAGAGGTATTATAGAAAAGATAACAAAGAGTTGGAAGAATCGCTTTCAGGAGTCAAGCTTGGTGTCTTGCAGGCACCAAAGAGTCATGGACTGGCCAAAGACATGATGAATTTGTCTGCCAGTGCTCCACATTTCAAAACTCCTTGCTGCCTGGGGACATTAAGCAGTGAAAAATGGAGTGTTCATAGATATAAAGCATCACATTCTGCCCCAGTTTAAGATTGTGCATAGAAGTTTACTGCAATATTTCACCTGAATTTTTTCCACTGTTTTCACCAAACATCAGAATCTCTCTAAGAGCCATGGCTCATTATTAAAAATTTTTTCCTGTTCTAATTCACCAGCAATAAAAAAAATAGATGTACATTTATGAGGACATACTGAGTTTAAACAGTCCCCAAGAAACACAGTACACAAAGGTAAGAGGACACTTATACTTCCTTTAACTTAATTCCTCCCATGCCTTACATGTTTCTGACTTTAAGCTGTCAGTGATTTCATAGCAAAAGAAAAAAAATAATTCTATAAAACCAAAAATAAATTGTCTAAAGTAGAGAAGAAAGTTTCAAGTTTCTTATAGCTCATTATAGAGTTAATTTGGCTTGATTTTACTTGAAAGTAATTTAAACACTGTGGTGACTGATGATAAAATAAAAGTCTACATAACAGGTAAGTATTTTAGATGTTTCCAACTCCAGATCTCTTTGGATTAAATGTTTTGTTTCAAGTCTCAGTTTTCATTTGAACAGGGACAAATAAGAGACTATGTAATTTTTTTAAATCCAAGCTTAAGAATTCAGCTTAAAAATAGTAATAATATTTATCAGGAAACCATATTAAGGTACCTGAGTTTATAATTTCTAATATAGCTTAGAAAATTTGCATTTGATTTTACAATAAAGTCTGTATTCAAATGGATAATTTTTTTAAGATAGATTGTTAAAGTCATGGTGAAAGCAAAATTGAGCTCTTGGCTCTGGCTGCAGGACTGAGAGCTGTAGGAGTTAACTTGGCTGATGATAATGAGACTGAGCAGGCAGCAGATGCTCATGTGCCTTTACAATCCAAGTCTACCAAAAAATTCATCTCACAGCAAATTTGAAGAAGGTCTGGCACCCTGGAGGTAGTGACAGGCTCAATATTAGCCATATGCCACCTGCTAGAGCCACTGTTAAACAAACCACAGAATGTTACAGCTCTATCAGAAATTGCTTACTCACAATGAGAACCTGCTTCATTCCAAACCGTATCGTTTCCCTTACAACAACTTTTAAACCACCAGTCATGCTAAGCTCTAAAATTAATGAATTTATTGAAAAATATTAAGGAAATTAACTTAAAAATATTTTATAGGATGTTCTCTTTACAAGCATCCATGTGTAGGAACATAGTGTTTGCTATACTAGGTTATTTTTCCCATAAAAGCTCAAATACTATACACCTACTCTTTCACATTTACTATTTTAACATCTGTCTTCTTACAGGTTCTGCAACAGTCTGTTGCCATTTTCCTACATTCACATATTTGATGTGATTCTGAGCCAAAAATATATTCTGTAAAATAAGCCAACTTCTTCATTTACAAAACCTGTTGAAGAAAGATACCTTGCTGGAAATCTGTGATGCCTTGCCTGATTAAAAAAAAAAAAAAAAAAGGCATACTTTTCATCTAGTCTGCAATTCTGCAATAAGTAGTGGGGGGAAAAAGATATACCTTCAGTTGTGACCTTGAAAAGTTGCATCTCAGAGACTGAATCATTGAAAATGTGGCTAAAAAATTCTCTTGAAAAATTGGTATATATTCCTGGGCATATGTTTATTTTGAAAATACCACAGGAAAAATATTAAGTCAAGGAAACAAACACTGTTCCTATAAAGAAAAAAATCTCCCAACACACACAGTTTCAGATGATCCAACAGCCCAATTTGATTCTGAGGAAGAAAAGGTTTGAATCTGAGAGTGGCAGCAGAGGCCCATTGAAAGACCATGAGCAAATGTCAACATCCAGAATCACTGTGGGAGTCTGGGTCAGTGGAAAGTTCCTAATATACAAACATGTTGAACATTCCCATCATTCAGAAGTTGAATTTGGCCCAATGTCTTTGGGTAGTCTTTATTTTATTGTCTTGTAGTATTAACAATTGTGTTTCACCAAAAAAAAAAAAAAAA